>PVKU01009277.1:0-63566 GCA_004027475.1 Anoura caudifer
CAGGGAGGGCAGCCCAGCACCAGGAGGGACCTGGGTGCTGGAAGTCACTGGGGGAATGGAGACGAAGTGGGAGACACACAGAGGTGGTACACATCCGCTGGGACCGTGGACACCAGCACCAGAGAAACTGAGCTGCCAGGTGATACCTGGAGGAGGGAGGAGTGGGGCCATATTGGACCCTGACTTGGATGGTCTTGGACTGGTTGGAAAGTGGGGCTGTGTGAAGATCTGTGTGCTTGTTAAGAAAGAATGGCGGGCAGCTGCTTTGTAAGGAGCTCTCCAGCTTCTGCTGCCTCACCCCAAGGCAGATTTCAGCTGCGCTCACCCAGAGTGAGTGGTGGAAGGGATCTGTGTGCCCTAGTGTCACACTGCACACCCAGAGACAGTAGCAGAGGGAAACCACGCTCCGCTGGTCTCAGGCTCCAGGACATTGGCTCACATGTGAGCAGCTAGTAGCTCACTTAAGCCTGGCAGTTCATGAAAGACCTGGGTGGGAGGCCGGGAATCTGTGAATATTGCAACCTAAACCTGGTCCCCATTCTCTCAGAACCAAAGTAAGGGAGAAAAGTGATGCCTCGCCCCCTCTTCCTGTGACATCTAGGAAGAACAGCAGAACTCTCTGAACAGGTTTAAAGTCAGCAGAAGGCTTATTATCATTTTTCTTTCTTTGGAGGGGATCCTCTCTCTACCCCCCCACCTTTTTTTCCTTCCCCCAAGTAAGATGATAAGACAAGGAGTTACAAAGGGTTCCAGAGACAGATCAAAAGGGGGAGCACAGGCTAACCCCAAAAACTGAGAAACTGAGACAAATGTCATTTTGCTATCCCACAGAGCTGGCATGTTATTGTGTATGTGTATTATTATTATCTTGTAATTATTTTTACCATTTTTATTTTATTAATATTTTTTATTTCTCTTCCTTATGTTTAGTTTTCCTCATTTTATTTCCCTGTTTAAATGCAGTGCTTGACTGGTTTTCCTTCTCTCTGTATTGTATTTTAATTATCCTTCTTTCACTTCACCCATATTCCAATAACACACAACTCTTGATCGGGTTCTTTATATTCTGGTTACCAAATCATATATTTCTTGTCATATTATTGTTGTTCCAGTACTATTGTAAATAACTGTTGTTCCATACAATTGCACACACTACACAGCAACCCTCCATCATCTTAGCCCACTTCACTTTAATCCTGAACATTATTATTGTTATGGTTAACTCTATTCTCTTTCGTATTACACCTACTTTCTATACTTGAATCTCATGATATCTTATCATCTAACCTTGTATAAGCACTCTGTTTTCTGGATTCAGCTCACAATCATCCTCCCCTCTAAGAAGAGTTTGATCTCTTTCACCTTTTATAAAAAGTGGCTAATTGAGTGAAATATCACAGTTAACGCTATACTTATCCAAAGAATCTCCTATCTGTTCTCTACTTGTTGGTACTTTAAGTCCTATAAAATATGGGGATTTCCAGCCAAGATGGAGGCATAGGTAGACACACTGTACCTCTTCACATAACCAAAATTAAGGACAACAAAAATTTAGAAACAAAAAAAAATCAGAACTGACAGAAAATTGAACTGTACTGAAGTCCGACAACAATTCATCCAGACCGGTAAGAGGGGTGGAGTCGGTGGCCTGTGGAGAGGGGTCGTGGCAGGAAAAAGCGGTGGCTGGCAGACCCCAGGTTCGGGGTGGCAGCAGGCACACCCAGTGTGGCATGCAACATGGCTGGCCAACTGGGCATTCACACATTCGTGCTCGGATAAACCAGGTAAAACTGGGAGCAAGACTGATGGTAAAACCCAGGGCTGCAGCTCAGGGTAATAAAGCCTCAAAACAACGATTGACAACACCTGTGGGGGTTGAGGTGCCGGGAGGAATTCCCAGCCTCACAGGAGAGTTTGTTAGAGAGACCCACAGGGTCCTAGAATGTACACAAACCCACCTGCCCAGAAATCAGCACCAGAAGGGCCCAATTTTTTTTGCAGGAAGTGGCAGAAGGGACTGGAATCCAAGAGAGAGTGGAGAGAGCACCATTGTTCCCTCTCTGACCCTGACCCCAACCCCACATATAGCATCACAACCCAGCAACGTGGGTTGCCCCACCCTGGTGAACACCTAAGTCTCTATCCCTCATATGTAACAGACGTGACCAGACCCCCCCAAAAAAGGCCCAAATGGAAGAACACATCAAAGCCCCAGAGCAAATACATCTAAGCGATGAAGAGACAGTGAACCTATCAGATGCACAGTTCAAAACACTGGGGATCAAGATACTCACAGAATTGGTTGATTTTGGTTGCAAATTAGATGAACAAATGAAGGCTACACTAAATGAAATGAAGGAAAATGCACAGGGAACTAATAGTGATGAGAAGAAAACTGGGACTCAAATTAATGGAGTGGAACAGAAGTAAGAAAGAGAAACAACCAAACAGAAAAGAATGAAGAAACAAGATTTCAAAAAAATGAGGAGAGGCTTAGGAACCTCCAGGACATCTTTAAATGCCCCAACATCCGAATTATAGGGGTACCAGAAGGGGAAGAGGAAGAGCAACAAGTGGAAAACTTACTTGAACAAATAATAAAGGAGAACTTCCCCAATCTGGCAAAGGGAATAGATTTCCAGGAAGTCCAGGAAGCTCAGAGTCCCAAAGAAGTTGGACCCAAGGAAGAACACATCAAGGCACATCATCATTACATTAGCCAAGATTAAAATGAAGGAGAGAATTCTAGAAGCAGCAAGGGATAAGGGGACAGTCACCTACAAAGGAGTTCCCATCAGACTGTCAGCTGATTTCTCAAAAGAGACCTTGCAGGCAAGAAGGAGCTGGAAAGAGAAGTATTACAAGTCATGAAAGGCAAGGACCTGCATCCAAGATTGCTCTATCCAGCAAAGCTTTCATTTAGAATGGAAGGGCAGATAAAGTGCTTCTCAGGTAAGGTCAAGTTAAAGGAGTTCATCATCACCAAGCCCTTATTATATGAAATGTTAAAGGGACTTATCTAAGAAAAATAAGATAAAAATATGAAAAGTAAAAAGACAGCAAACTCACAGATATTAACAACTACACCTAAAACAAAAGCAAACTAAGCAAACAAGTAGAACAGGAACAGAAACACAGAAATGGAGATCACATGGAGGTTTAGCAACAGGGGAGTGGGAGGGGGAGAGAGGGAGGAAGGTACAGAGAATAAGTAGCATAGACGGTAGGTAGAAAATAGATGGGGGGCAAGAATATTATGGGAAATGTAGAAGCTAAAGAACTTATGACACATGGACATGAACTAAAGGGGGGAATGTGGGTGGGAGGGGGTGTGGAGAGTGGAGGGGAATGAAGGGGGGAAATGGGACAACTGTAATAGCATAATCAATAAAATATATTTTTAAAAATTCTGTAAAATACTCTCCCACTGTCTTAATCTATTTTGCTTACCCCCTGCCACTGATCACATACAAGAATTGGTGTGAGCTTCAAACATCAGTATACCTGCTAGAGGAGAAAAACCACCAATAAAGGAGCCACCGAAAGGTAGAAACCCAAGTGCAACAAGAGAGCTCACACAAACAGAAGAAAGGGCAAACCTAGAGCATCTAGTCAAGGAGATCAGAGACCACACCACTGAACCTCATAGAATTCCTAACATAGAAGTTCACCCTACAAAGACAGCTAACAAAGCAAAACATCAGGAAGCACAGAAACAAACAAAAGGAGTCACCTAAAATGGGGAGACAAAAAAAAAAAGAACATGCAATCAAAAGGAATGGAAGACTCCCCACCAAAAGAGCTAAATGAAATGGAAGTAACCAAACTATCAGATATAGAATTCAAAATAATGGTTATACAGATGCTCAAGGAACTCACAGACAACTACAAGGAACTGAGTGAGAACTGCATCAACATGAGAAAGGAAATAAAACTATAAACAAAACCAGGAAGAAATGAACAATAAAATATCAGAAATTAAAAAAAAAAAAACATTAGAAGGAATGAAAAGCAGAATTGATGAACCAGAAGGTTGAAGTAGCCAGATGGAGGACAAGGTAGAAAAAACTCCCAGCTAGAGCAAGAAAAAGAAAAGAGTTGCAGAAAGAATGAGCAGGTGGTAAGGGAACTGCAAGACAACGTGAAACTTAATAATATCCACATAATAGGGATACCAGAAAGAGAAAAAGAAAAGCAAGGGATAGAAAACCTGTTTGAAAAAATAATGATGGAAAACTTCCCTAATTTGATGAGAGAAAAAGTCACACAAATCTAGGAAACATGGAGAGTCTCAATCAAGAGGAACCCAAAGAGGCCCACTTTAAGACACATCATAATTAAAATGGCAAAATTCCAAGACAAAGAGAGAATCTTAAAGGAAGGAAGGGAGAAAAAGGAAGTAACATACAAGGGAGCCCTGATAAGGCTAGAAGCTGATTTCTCAATGGAAATGCTCCAGGCCAGAAGAGAATTGCAAGAAATATTCCAAGTAATGAAAGCCAGAGGCCTGCAGCCAAGATTAATCTATCCAGTAAGGCTCTCAATCAAGATAGAAGGCCCAGACAAAAGAAATCCAAAACAATACACCTCCACCAAAACAGCTCTGCAAGAGATGCAAAAGAGACTGCTTTAAGAAAAAGAAGAAAAAGGGAGGGGGGGAGAGAGAGGAACACAGGTATGAAGAATGGCAATGAATAAGTACCTATCAATAATAACCCAAAATGCAAATGGATTAAATGATCAAATCAAAAGATATAGAGTAACCAAAAGGATAAGAAAGCATGACCCACACATATACTGCCTACAAGAGACCCACCTCAGGACAAAAGACCAACATAGACTCAAAGTGAAGGGCTGGATACAAATTTTCCAAGCAAATGGACAGAAAAAAAAAAGCCAGGGTAGCAATACTCATATCAGACAAAATAGACTTCAAAAGAAGACCCATAAAGAGAGACCCAGAAGGTCATTTCATAATGCTCAAGGGAAGAATCCACCAAGAAGACATAAACATCGTAAATATACATGCACCAAACATAACAGCACCTAAATACATAAAGAAAATCCTAGAGGTCTTCAAGAAAGATATTGACAGCGACACAATTATAGTAGGGATTTTAAAACCCCACTGTCAAAAATGGACAGATTTTCCAAACAAAATATCAACAAAGCTATTGCGGCATTGAACAACACTCTAGATGAAATGGACTTAACTGATATATATAGAGCCCTTCATCACAAAGAAATTAAATACACATTCTTTTCAAATGCATGTGGAACATTCTCAAAGATGGACCACATGATAGGACACAAAACAAGCCTCAACAAATTCAAGAAAATTGAAATCATACCAAGCATTCTCTCTGACCACAAGGGACTGAAATTAGAGACCAACCCCAAGGGGAAAAACCCAAAATCCTCAAAATAATGGAGATTAAATAGCATGCTATTAAACAATGAATGGATCAAGAATGAAATTAGGGAGGAAATCAAAAAATTTCTGGAAACAAATGAAAATGAACTCACAACGACCCAAAACTTATGGGACACAGCAAAGGCAGTCCTCAGAGGGAAGTTCATAGTGATACAGGCCTACCTAAAAACGACAGAAACATTTCAAACAAACAGCTTAACCCTAGACCTACAAGAACTCAAGGAACAACAACAAAGACAGCCCAGAGCAAGTAGAAGGAAGGAAATAACCAAGATCAGAGCAGAATTAAATGACATAGAGACTAAAAGCACAATTCTAAGGATCAATGAATCCAGGAGCTGGTTCTTTCAAAAGATAAACAAAATCGATAAGCCTTTAAGCAGGCTCATCAAGAAAAAAAGAGAGAGGACCCAAGTAAATGCAATCAGAAATGAAAGAGGAGACATTACAACTGACACCACAGAAATACAAAGGATTGTAAGAAATTGCTATGAAGAACTATATGCCAAGAAATTTCAAAACCTAGGTGAAATGGACAAGTTTCTAGAAAAAGATAATCTTACAAAACTCAATGAAGAAGAAGCAGAAAGCCTGAACAGACCAATAACAGCAGATGAAATGAAGCAGTAATCAAAAAACTCCCGACACAGAGAAGCCCTGGACCAGATGGTTTCACAGGAAAATTTTACAAAGCATTTAAGGAAGAGCTAACCCCTATCCTTCACAAACTTTTTGAAAAAATCCAAAATGATGGAAGACTCCCAAACTCTTTTTATGAAGCCAGTATCATTCTAATCCCCAAACCAGATAAAGACACAACAAAGAAGAAAAACTTCAGACTCATATCACTGATGAATATAGACGCTAAAATTCTCAACAAAATATTGGCAAACTGCATCCAACAATACATCAAAAAGATCATACACCATGACCAAGTGGGATTCATCCCAGGGGTGCAAGGATGGTTCAACATTCGCAAATCAGTAAATGTAATACATCACATAAGCAAAAGCAAAGACAAAAACCACATGATTATATCAATACATGAGGAAAAAGCATTTGATAAGGTACAGCACCTATTTATGATAAAAACACTCAGCAAAGTGGGAATAGAAGGAGGATTCCTCAACATAATCAAGGCCATATACAAGAGACCTACAGCCAACATCATACTCAATGGGAAAAAACTAAAATCTTTCCACTAAGATCAGGAACAAGACAAGGTTGTCCACTTTCACCACTTCTATTCAATATAGTATTGGAAGTATTAGCCACAGCGATTAGACAAGAAAAGGAAATAAAAGGCATCCAAACTGGAAAGGAGGAAACAAAACTATCATTGTTTGCAGATGACATGATTGTGTACATAGAAAATCCTATAGACTTGGCCAAAAAGCTGCTTGACCTAATAAATGAATTTGGCCAAACAGCCAGATACAAAGTCAATATCCAGAAATCAAAGGCATTTCTGTATACCAACAATGAAACAGCAGAAGCAGAAATCAAGAAAAAAATCCCATTTGATATAGCAAAAAGAAAAATAAAATACCTAGGAATAAACCTAACCAAGGAGGTAAAAGACCTCTACTCAGAAAACTACACAACTCTGAAGAAAGAAATCAAGGAAGACACAAACAAATGGAAACATATATCGTGTTCATGTATTGGAAGAATTAACGTCATAAAAGGGCCATACTATCCAAAGCAATTTACAGATTCAATGCAATACCTATTAAAGTACCAATGCCATCTTTCACAGACATAGAGCAAAGAATTCAAAAATTTATATGGAACCATAAATGACCTCAATTAGCTGCAGCAATATTGAGAAAGAAGAGCAAAGTAGGAGGGATCACAATACCTGATACCAAACTATATTACAAGGCCACTGTAATCAAAACAGCCTGGTACTGGCACAAAAACAGGCACATGGACCAGTGGAATAGAACAGAGAGCCCAGAAATAAACCCAAGTCTCTGAGGTCCATTAATATTTGACAAAGGGGGCAGCAACATAAAATGGAGTAATAATAGCCTCTTCATCAAGTGGTGTTGGGAGAACTGGACAGCTATGTGCAAAAAAATGAAACTCGATCACCAGCTTACACCATACACAAAAATAAATTCAAGGTGGATAAAAGATTTAAATATAAGCCATGACACCATTAATGTCCTAGAGGAGAACATAGGCAGGACAATCTCAGATATTTCACACAGCAGCATTTTTACTGATATGTCCCTAAAGCAATGGACATAAAGGAAAGAATAAATAAATGGGATCTCATCAACATAAAAAGCTTCTGCATGGCTAAAGAAAACAGTATTGAAATAAAAAAAGAACCAACTGTATGGGAAAACATATTCGCCAATGATACCTCAGACAAGGGTTTAATCTTCAGAATATATAAAGAACGTACAAGACTCCTCTCTAAGAAGACAAGCAACCCAATTAAAAAATGGGCAAAAGGCTTGAACAGACACTTCTCCAAGGAGGACATACAGAGGATCCAGAGACACATGAAAAGATGCTCAATATCACTTGCTATCAGAGAGATGCCAATTAAAACCACAATGAGATACCACCTCACACTGGTCAGAATGGCCATCATAAACAAAACAACAGCCAACAAGTGTTGGAGAGGTTGTGGAGAAAAGGGGACCCTAGTGGACTGTTGGTGGGATTGCAGACTGGTACAACCACTGTGGAAAACAGTATGGAATTTTCTAAGAAAACTAAAAATGGATCTACCTTTTGACCCAGCAATTCCACTGCTAGGATTATATCCTAAGAACCCTGAAACACCAATCCAAAAGAATCTATGCACCCCAATGTTCATAGCAGCACAATTTACAGTAGCCAAGTGTTGGAAGCAACTTAAGTGCCCATCAGTAAATGAGTGGATCAAAAAACTATGGCACATTTACACAATGGAATTCTATGCAGCAGAAAGAAAGAAGGAGCTCCTACCCTTCATGATAGCATGGGTGGAACTGGAGAGCATTGTGCTAAGTGAAATAAGCCAGGCAGTGAGGGACAGATACCATATGATCTCACCTTTAACAGGAACCTAATCAACAGAACAAACAAACAAGCATAATATAACCAAAGACACTGAAATTGAGAACAGGCTGACAGTCACCAGCGGGGAGAGGGGAGGGAATTTCAGGGGAAAAGGGGAAGGGTTTAGAGCAACAAGTGTAAAAGACACATGGACAAGAACTTGGGGGGGGGTGGAAATGGGAGGGAGGTGGGGAGGGCTAGGATGGTGGGCTGGGATGGGAGTAGAAGACAGAAAACTGTACAAGAACAACAATTAAAATAAAATTAAATTAAAAAAATAAAAATAAAAATATCTCAGTTCAAAGTTCAAGAAAAAGTCTAATTTTAAAATCTGAAAACAGCTAAGATTCTCCTAGCCCCCTCTAGTTCATGTATAATTGTAAAATGATTTAATTTCTAAGAGCAACATATGGTAATGAGCTTAGTAGAGAAGAGCCTGAATTGCAGTCTCTTAAGGAAGTTAAAATTTGGTATCATTCTAATGCCACTTATCACTAATGACTCACTAAAACTATTTACTCGTACAGTTCTTCAGATTGAGGGAAAAACACAGTGTACCTGAGGAATGGCAGCTTGGGAAGAGATGAGCACATCCCATAAATTAGTTGTCATTCCACCTCTTAGCCTCAGTGATTACATTCTGACCTTCCTTGTTCATGCTGTACATGTCAGCTCTGTTCCTGGAGAGAGCAAACAGACCAAACCCCATCCCTGTGCCTTGTGTTTGTCTTTTAGTGATACGAAGAGACACGCAAAAATATTCAAAATAATTAATACCTAAATAAAATGCACATGTTCATGTCATTATGAAAATATGAAAAGAACAAGAAAGCTTTACGGTCCTGCCTGGGAATGGGCATTAGGAAAGCTTCTCTGGAGCAACAATATTTGACCAGGACCGAAGAAAGAGAAGGCTCTCTAGGTTCAAGGAAAGAATGACAAAGAGCTTTCCTGGAAAATGGGAAAACGAACGAGAGATGATTACAGAGACAGGAAGAAACAAGGCACGTTAAAGGAAGAGGAAGAACTCAGTGTGGATGGAAGGTGAGGCACAACAGGGCGGAAGTAGTGGTGGGACCAAAATTGTGGTGGCGATGACAGGGGAGGTGGCGGTGATGGTGGCAGTGGTGAGAAAGGCTGTGAAAGGCCTTATAATGACGTGTAATGATGGTTCTGCTAGTGAATATCAATGTCAAACAAGACAGAGAGGCTTGAGATGTGGGGATGTAGGAGCAGACTGTTGTTCCAGTACCACTGAGAAATGATGAGGGAAAGATTGACCCAGGGAAGAAGAAAAAGAATGGATTCAAGAGACGTTTTGGAGATGAAGATAATCTTTCTTCGTACCTGTAGGAATGAGTTTGAAACTAAGAGATCAGGTACGTAGAAAAACAAGTATTTATGTCTTGGAGCTACTTGGCATATTATTTCAGTTGAAAAAAAATATTCCGTAAGCCCCAAGTAGAGAAAGAGAGAAAAATCTATTCCTTCACAGAATATGTTATCCAAAGGAGGAGAAAATGAAAGTGTGTCAATAATGGTAGACTATATGTGATATATTCCATAAATAAATAAGTTAGTAAATAAATAACATTTCATAAGCAAACAAAATATATACTGGAAAAACTTTGAGCTATGTTTCAATCTCAGCTCCTATTATCCCTACTTGCCTAGATAAATGTTGTGGGTACCTAATGAATACATTGGTTAAATAAGCTAATTTTTCTAAATCTTGCTTCTTTTTTTGCAAAACACATCGCATTACCTAACTTGTAAGGTGACAACTGTTCAGATTTCCTGGGGACTGAGGGATTTCTTGGGATGTTCTGAAAATGTTATTTAGTGACCCCCAAACTGATATAACTGTATGTCAGAAAAGCGAAATTAACCTCTTCCCTACTTATTTGTAAAATCTGTAGAGAATTCCAGAGACACCTGTGCTCACCGAAATCTCCAGTGATATTCTGAAAAAGCATCTCAGACCTGTGTAAGGGTGGGTTGGGGACTGAGGTGGGGTGAATATTATAGAGATGTGGTGAGTTGAATACGAATGTGTGTTGCAGGAGAAGGTGGGTAGGCAAAGAATAGAAAACAATTCATAGACATGAAAATGAAAAATTCTCATTCTTCTGTAATTGCAATAAAGGGAGTACTGATCACTGGATGCAGATCACTAATCCCTCTGCAGAATTAAATCAAAGTTTTACATGAAAAATTACTGACTGCAAATACAACAGCAAATCAGACACTAGAAAGCTGCAAATGATCTCATGGTCAATTACTTGTATAGTATGATTTGAAATAGTTGCATGCATTTTTAAAAGTTGTTCATGGTACTTATTACATTTATCCTTTCCTCAGATACTGAGTCAATTTAAAAATGCCACTGGTAATTTGTATACAAGAATTTCATTTTCTCCAGGATTTATAACTTTGTCCTAGATACATACAAACAAGAATTATTCATGTATTGAATACATGATATATCATTGCTTTACTAAAATGTGTATGTGGTTGATTGTTGTTAAGAGACTCACAATGCATATAAAATATGATTTTTTTAATCTTATACAATAAGATAATCAGTGGCATTAGTGATGTACCACATGATTGCAGCCATTTGAAACAGAGGTGAAATAAATTTGGAGATTCTAAAATGTGTCAGAGGCCATCTCTGACATCCAAACAACGTGAGTGGACAATAAAGCACTATGAGGATGTGGGACAAATGACTGAAGGGCCAAAACCAGATGCTGGAGAATTCAGTGCATTCTGAACCCTAACACAGGGCATGCTCTCAGGTTAACATGATAAAACATGGCTAATAATTGCCCAGATGTGTATTTACCTGAAAAATGGTCAAGGTGAGATACAGAAATATACAACTCTTTTGCTATTCTGAAAAATAACTACATTAACCTTAGAGAATCTAGCAAAAATTTGCATCTTTATGCTTTTTTATCTGTAAAATACTAATATCATTTATTTATAATTCCATAAATTATTTACCAATTTTTGCACATGTTATTTTGAAACAGGATAAAAATATAGCAGCGAACGGCAGTGCCAGATGGCACCTTTGTGGGGAGCCAAGCTGGATTCTCAGCCTCTGTGGCAGGCTCTTGGTCCTCAGTATCACCAGTCTCTTTGTAAGGGGATGACTCCTTCCTTCACCACTAGTGCCCTCTGCTACTTTTCTGTTAAAAGCAGCCCTTAGGAAAGAATCAGTGACTGATTTGTCCTAAAGAGTTAATCACTAACAATAGCTTCAACCGGCCTTACCTTTTCTAGAACTTAAACTAGTAAGCTGAAAGGATATTGTTATCAGGAATCAGAAACCTAGAGCTCTTTTTGAAATAAAGCTGACCGAATACGGGTTGATTTTAGTCCCCACTATATGATGACAATGTCCAATATAGTTGTTAATATAAGAACCAATCTACATGCTCACATCAGGGTAGGCTGGGAAACAGAAGGAAGAAAGGAAAATGATGGGTCTTTAACAAGAATGAGGCGTTGAAATTCAGTAACACTTAGTTTCCCTGCTTGATATTTTCCTATTGCCCGTGAAATTACGTTCAGGGGAGAACTTTCGCTGTTGGAAGGCATTTCTGCTTCCTAAGGGGCGGAGAAAGAAGAGATTCAGGGATGGGCTGGATCGTAACGTGTGGCTGCAGTTGCCGTGAGCTCTGAGTAGAAAAATGTGTTCAGTGCTTTCTTCCCAGCATCATGTCGGGGGACCCTTAAGGTAGGTCCCATTTTACAGAGAAAGCCAACAGCAGTTGTACACTTCGTTCATCAAAGATTACATGGCCGGGAAGCATGCGGACACAATTTAAAACTATCCTTAAAAGATTTCAAAGCTGCGCTCTTCCCATTCCACTAAGCTACACAGAATTTTATAATTATTTGGTCAAATATTTTCAAGTGTCTCATATATTGGATTGTCCATCTGATAATGTATTTAAAGACAGCGATTGTCATGCCTTAAGGAAACCTGTACAAATGAAACTTCAGGCTTTGAAACCGAAAACAACTACAAGTTTTCACCTCAACTAGGACTATTCTTATTAAATATAAGGAGCCATCACTCATATGGTGGCTCAACCTATGTGCAGCATTGTCCTAGTGATTTGAAGACGACTCTTGCTGCAGCGGTCTCAGCTCAGTGACAGGCAATTTAGCAGATCTCATTTATACTTAGTTAATTCACTTCTGTTCTTAAATATGGTGTCACACCGGCCTGCTTCCAGTGCATGTGTCGTCTTTTCATTATGAGTTCTGGGCCTTTGATCTTCCTTCAGTTGCTGCGATGGTTGCAATATTGCTCTACATAGTCCTACAAGGTCATTTCGGCAAGAAGAATACAGGTTCATTACGTGGATTGCTTGTTAAGTTATTGTTCTTTTTGTGTCATGCAGTGTAACGAGGGCACTGAGAATGTTGTCTTGTTCTATAAAAACGCTTTTGAACTTTCCATTTCTCTATGTGTATGACATCCCACCCTGCTGAATAGGCAACAGCCTGAAAAATCCAAAGGCCTGCATTGTATTAAAACCTCTATAAATATTGGGTTACATAGTCTTGTGAAAATAAACACAGTGATATCCTTATTCATTCATTCATTTTTTTTTTAAATCAACAAGTATTTATTTTCCAGACACTGTAGCATCTCCTGAGGATATGTCAGAGAACAGACACTGTTTCTGTTCATAGAGAACACACGGTGTAGAAAGGTATACAAACAAAGAAACAAAACATTACAATTCAGAAATGTGCTAAATTAGGAGAGAGCACGGAGTTTTGGGGGATCTTCAGGACTTAGCACAATCTTACATGGTTAGGGCACAATGTATTTGGTTGAATCACAGTGTATCAATAGTAAGACGAGCTGGAGAGGAAAACATGGGACTGTCAAAGAATCTGGAACAAACATAATGTTGAGGTATTTGGACCTTATCCAGTGGGAAACAAGGAGCCATTAAAAGATTTTTAATCAGAAGACTGACATGATCGGATTTTCACCTTTACAAAGTCATGCCAGCTCCATTAAGAAGAATGTAGATATATCCAATATTTGGAGACAAAGTGCCTTTGAATAAAATTTTCCTAAAGAAGCGAGGAGGTAAAAATATTTATCTCAATCAGGGCCACTAAGTAAAGATGAAGGTCAAGTTGCCCAGAAATGGTCTGTGATCTGGGCTCAGATAAGGGAAAGACCTTAATTTTGGATCTCCCGTGGTCTGGACACAGGGAAGGTTAATCAGGCAATGTTAGGATTGAAAAGATCATTCCCAGGGAGGCAGTAAGTGTCCAGGCATAGCCTGAGGGAAAAGATAGCCTAATTTTTAACTGCAGCCAAAGCTGTGAAAGTGTAATACAAGTTAAAAAAGGAGACAAGAAAAAGCTAAAGGAGTTCATCACTACCAAACCAGAATTACAAAAAAATGTTAATTTAAGGTCTTCTTTAAGAAAAAAGAAAAAAACGTAAAAATATGAATGATGAAATGTCGATAAATATAGACCTATCAACAATTACTTTAAATGCAAGTGGATTAAATGCTCTAATCAAAAGACATACAGTAGCTAAATGGTTAAGAAAGCCAGACTTTTACATGTGCTGTCTACAAGAGACTAACTTTAGATCAAAAACACACACAGACTGAAAGTAAAGAGGCGCAAAAAGATATTTCATAAAAATGGAAACAAAAAAAAATGTATAATAGCAATACCAATACCACACAAAATAGACTTTAAAACAAAGGTTGTAACAAGAAACAGCAAAGGATCCAGCAATTCCAATTCTGGGTGTTATTCCAAAGAAACCCAAAACACTAAATCAAAAACAAATATGCATCCATATGTTCCTTGCAGCGTAATTTACAATAGTCAAGATAAGGAAGCAATCTAAGTGTCTATCAATAGATAGTGGATATTATATGCAATGAAATACGACAGCCATTAAAAAAAAAATCTTGCCATCTGCAACAACATGGATGAGCCTAGAGGGTATTGTGTTGAGCGAAATAAGTCAGACACAGAAAGACAAATACCATATGATTTTATTTATATGTTGAAACTAAAAAAAAAAGCCAAAATAAATGAATGAGCAGAGCAGAAACAGACTTATAGATACAGAGAATATTTAGATAATTGACAGATGGGAGAAGGATTGGAGGTACCAGTGAAAAAAGGTGAAGGGATTAAGTACCAAGTGGTACTTACACTCTAGTCATGAAGATGTAAAGTACAGCATGAGGAATAGAGTCAGTAATATTGTAATAACCATGTGTAATGTCAGATGAACACTAGATTTATTAGGGTGATCACTTTGTAAATTATATAGATGTCTAATCACTGGGTTGTACACCTAAAACTAATATAATGTATATCAGCTATATTTAAAAAATAAAAATTATTTAAAAATAATAAAAAACAAATCTGAAGAAAAAGAAGTTAAGGAAACATTGATCAGAGGTCATAATGTAAATTTTATGCTAAGGAGCTGGAAATCTTCCTACAGGATAATGGAGAACTATTGACAGTTTGAGGGCAAGAAACTGTATTGTGGTGAAGATCCTGATGTTGAATCTTTGTCGGGTTATGTTCCTCGATTTCCCCTAGGTAACTCTGACCTGCATAATTTTGAGAATATTAGCAAAATATGATCATGATCTGTATGTTGAAAACTATAAATACCAATAAAAAATAAATAAACGGAGAAAAATACTTTGTTCACAGATTAGAAGATTTAATATTGTTAAGAGGCCAACTCTTCCCAATTTTATCCATAGATTCAATACAACCACAGTAAAATTTCCAACAAGAATTTGTAGACATTGACAACCTGATTCTAAAATTTACACAGCAAGGCAAAGAAATATAATGGCCCCCAAAATTCTGAAAACAAAAGACAAATTGCAGAAGGTACACTGCCCAATGCTAAGACTTACTTTAAAGCTCCTTTGATCAGGACAGTTTGATATTAATAGCAATACAGACACACAGATCAGTGAAACATAGTAGACAGCCCAGAAAGAGACCCACATACACACAGTCAGCCAAGTTCTGACAAAGGCACAAAAGCAATACAATGAACAAAGAGTAGTCATTTAACTGGACATTGTCATAAACAAATAAATAAACCTGACACATATCTCATATAAAAATTAACTCAAAATAGATCATAGAGCTAAATGTAAAGCACAAGTTAAAACATTTGTGAAAGAGTATCTGTGTGACTTTCAGTCTGGCCATGAGATTTTAAATATGACACCAGATGTGTGATCCACAAAAAAAATTTCACCAATTGGGCATTAAATTGAAAAAAAAAAAATGTTCTGCAAAATACACTGCCAAGAAAATGAAAAGAGAAGCCACAAACTGGGACAGAAATATTTACAAATACCATCTGTGAATAAGGATTTGTATCCGGAACATATGAAGAAGACTTATAAATCAACAATGAGAAAACAAGCAACCCAATAAAACGGAGACAAAAGATATAAACAGAGACTTCACAAAAGATAATATGGAAATGAAAAATAAGCAACATGAAGTGATGTTCATGATCAGTAATTATTAGGAAAATTCAGATTAAAATACAAATAAGATCCTGCAACATATCTATTAAATTTGTTAAATACAATTTAAAACTGACCACAGCAAATGCTGGCAAGGATGTGAAGCAACAAATATGCTCATTCATTCCTAGTGGGAATGCAAGATGGTACAGTCACTTTGGAAGAAAGTTTAGCAGTTTTTATAAAGTTAAACATATACTTACTATATGACCCAGCAATCATTCACATGGGTATGTATCCAAATAAGAAAATTCATGTTCATAAAAAATAAAATAAAACTTGCATTCAAATATTTATAGCAGTTCTTCTTTCATTAAAAAAGAATAGTCTAGAAATTGTTTCATAGGTGAAGGGGGAGACAGACTATGGTGATACATATAATCAAATATTACTCAGCAGTAAAAAGGAGCAATATTATATAATTCCATTATATGCCATAACTGAAAAAGCAGACTATAAGGATGGAAAATCAATCAATGGTTGTTATCAATGGCTGGGGAAGGGAAGGAGTGATAGACAACTATCAAGAAACTTTTGCAGTGTTGAAACAACCCTGTATGGTACTGAGTTGATGTATGTACGAGTCTATGAATTTGTCACAACCCATAGAATTACACATTAAAAAGAGAGAACTTTGCTGTATGCAAATTTTAAAAATCAGCCAGGAAGGCAGGGGATCCCAGGATGAAATGCAAACAGCGAGAAATTAATCTAACTGTGTTACAAAAGCAAGATACGATCTCATTGAAAGAATTGGGGGAAAATACCTGATCTAAGAAACTTTGGAAATGGTACGTTGACTGGAATCTGTGTGGTGTCTAGTCAAAAGAACTGTGTGTAAACACTGCGTTTGATATTTTTGTTTCTCACAGAGATCTGGGTTAGCAATTGTCAAACTACTTTGCATGCATACTAGGGAAGTAAGTAAACAAATTGTAGATCATGGGAGTAAGGTTTCTCGCTGTTAGAGAAAGCTACAAATAAGCGAGCAGAGAGTCTAGAACAAACCTTGTAGTGCTAAATCGGAGTTGGGAAAAAAAAAGTAGAAACGCATGCTTATTTTCAGACACCACTGACTTCCATTTTTGTTAACTACCTCCCAGATTTGTCATCTGCAGGCCCAAGAAATAGAAGTGATAGGAAGATGAGTTCAAGAGCTAGAAGATGAAAGTACAAGCAGGTTGGGTCCCCAGGAAGCGTATTCTGAGACTTGGTTAGCACTCACCTGAGGGAAGTTCAGAGGGGACTTGGCAGTGACATGTCAGCCTCTCGCTCTCCTGACATCTGAGGGGTGGATTCTCCGTTGCTCCCAGGGTGACCTGGGCATTATTGCTACACCTTGTTAACCAGTTTTCAACCCAGCCTGGCTTCCATGGACTGAGGTCGCTGTTTTTTTGTGTCATATAAGTAGTAGGTGCTATTCTGTCCAGGACGGTACAGAAAAGTAAGAAAGCTGGGAACTAGGAAGATTTCTCCAGACTATTGTCCATGCCTGGGTCCCTGGCTTCTTCCTCGTCGGGCTGGTATTTTGTTGCTACTTAGAATTCTAATCACATTTTCATGGATGTTAACAGATTTATAATAATTTTTAAATGAAGTTCTGAGATCAATCGTCTTCCCTCTTCTTCCCATAGCCTTCCCTGAGTTTGCTGCAAGAAAAAAGTCCAATGTATTTGCCATCCTTGCAGAAATCGTAAGATTCTGTCAGAACAAGTTTAACACTATTTAAATCAAATGTGAACAGACAGATGTCACCACCTTCCAGGGCTCGGGAGACGGGGCAGAGAGCCTCGGAGATAAGCGGAGTGAATGGTCATGCCCTGTTATTGCAAAGAATTCGGTGAAAAGCTGGTCACTTTCAGAATTTGGAAAAATAGGAAAACAATGAACTTTATCTAGTGATGAAATATCAAGTAAAATATTCAAAACCAGTAAAATGATGACTACTTAGTGGTCCTATATGATGCCCTGGCCAAGTAGCTCAGTTGGTTGAATCATCACCCCGCAGGTTCAACTTTTGGTCAGGGCACACATCCAGGCTGTGTGTTTGATTCCCATTCAGGGCATGTACATGAGGCAACCGACTGATGTTCTCTCTCTCTCCCCCTGCCTCTCTCTCTAAAATCAATAAACATATCCTCAGGTGAGGATTAAGAAAACTAGTCATCCCATATGAGATTATAAATGTAAAATAATTATAAAATCATTTTGATAGAGATGATATAATGTTAAAATAAAATAAAATGATACTTTTGGAATTGCCACAAAATTTATCAACTCCTATACTGAATAATTAAATCTCAGGTCAATAAATACTGATTGTGCCAATTCTAATGGAAAAAGTAATTTCCACATTCCAAAGGTGCGGCATGGCTAATTTTGTCAGGAAGGATGGGCACAATACATGGTAGGTGGGGTGGGCCTCTCTTTGGGTGGTAGGATGCAAATCTCGATTCAGTGAAATTTTAGCGAATTGTTCTCAGCAAATTTTTCTGTCTTGAAACTTATGGTTCACTTGCCGCTGCAGAATGGAATTGTAGCTTATGCTCACAATTAACATAGGGGATTTTATATCATTTAGGTGGCTCAATATTGAAAGAACTCTTCTCTTTTGGAGGAGTTTTTGGGGTACCTAACATCCCTCCACGCTGCTCTTCTGATACAATGATCACGTCCGGCACTGCTCAGTACTGCCCACTCGGTGAAGCAGGGCCTCTGGCACTGAGGTTAGGATTCAGCTGTCTTGGTGACATGACAACTGCTATCAAGTGAAAGGGGACTTGCGAGTCAGGAGTCACCTTCTCAGAAAGGTGAGCATAGTAAAGGATATCCATTATGCCGGCCAGGGACCAGTGGCCTGCAGCAACTGGGGCCTGCAGGTAACTTGAAAGAATGTGGGAAGGATCAGTAACTTACAGGAACCTTTCTTAGGAGCTTTCAGCGGCTCATGAGATTCTCCATTCCGAGGGGTCGTAAGCCTTACCTGAAGAAAGACACTGAACAGATTCTATAAGCTCAAAATTACCAAGACGTCGCCCATCTAACTTTCCCCCCTTTGAATGGGGGGAGGAGAAGAGGTCTCTAACACCCTTGTTTCCATGGTCCTAGCTCTGCTTACATCATAGCAACAATTAGTTAAACCTTGGTCTTTGAAGAAGAAAGTTAAGTGCGGCATATCTACGAAGTGGAGTTCTCTCTCAAAATTAAAACAATACCAGAATTGCTAGGTGCAGCCTACAAGGAAACTTTGGGATAGTGCAGCTTTTCAAATTATTTAGCTTTAAGACATCACATCTCCGGCAGTAAAAAAGAGAGATAATATATTCAATGTGTACTTCCAATTTACTTTCAATTACATTTCAAAACCATTCTTATTATTCCTCAAGAGCAGGCACTATTTCCATCTATAAACCATAATAGAGTGAAAAGTGATTTTCTTCTTTGAGATGCAACAAAATTTTCATTTTAAGAAAAAATATTAATCAATCTTTATCCTCCAACTTTTTCATATTTTTTCTTTCTCTGCCCTCATCAAGGTTGTATTTGTTTCTAACTGTCAGATCTAAATAATAAAGTGTGTATGGGCTGGTGGGGAAATTTTATTGTGACTCTGTGCGGTTATCCCACTTTAAATCCTTCTGAAACACAGTAGATTACAAATGATTAAAACAAAGAAGTTTTATTATCTGCAAATAGTAAGAATGCTGTTAGCTTTCAGAAACTACTGGTTGTTCATGCATAAATTTTGATTCTTTCATTCACTCTCAAATACACTTGAAAAATTAAAGAAGATTGTACTCCTATTTCATAAAAGAGAAATTGGAGTACAATAGATTATAACCTCCCTCAGTACGCCATAGTAAACATTGTTTGGCAGTATTGGGACTATAAATCATATTTTGATTTTTAATTTAGCATGACGGGTAATTTTATGCCTCAACTTGACCGGGTCACAGGGTGTCAGATATTTGGCTAACATTTCTCCCAAGTGTGTCTGTGAGGGTGTTTCTGGGTAAGATTAACACTTGAATCAGTAGACTGAGTAAAGCAGACTGCCCTCCCCAAAGTAAACAGGCCTAATCTAATCCATTGGAGGCTTGAATAGAATAAAATGCTGAATAAGAAAGAATTCTTTCTCTCTGCCTGGCTGTTTTTGAGCTGGGACATCTGCCTTATCCTACCTTTGGACTCTCACTTGCATTGGGACTTACATCGTCAGCTCTCGTTTCTCCATATTAGATTCAGATTGGAATCCTATTATTGGTTCTCCCGAGTCTCTGTTTCTGTCTCCCTAACAGGTCAAGCCAATAACTGGTCTCTCTCTCTCTCTTTCCCTCTCCCCTCTCCTGTGCATCTGAAGAATCCAAACCAATATCTCTAGCGTTTCCACACTTCCACACTAGCAATGGTTGTTGAATTTCGTGCATATCAGATTCAGCCAAATTTCTGATTTTTAACAAGATTCCCAGGCAATTATGAGGTATACCCAAGGTTGAGTGTGTTTACTGCAACAGGGGGAATTGTGATCCATCCCACCATTGTTTTGACGTTGTTTCTATAAATGCCAACACTGACTAATATGTGACTTATAGATGAGCAACATGTTTGTATAGGAATCCTAGGAACTAACGTCAAAGGATACAGACTCCTACCAACCATCCCAGCTCTAAAACATATGTTGGTCAACGGCGACACCCAGATGACGTAAAACCAGGATGACAAAAACCTGGATGACGTACAGCAGCCCATCGCGTGCCTCATCGGAATGGACAGCATTCCTCTGAGAACTTCTCAACCCTCTCCCTTTGACCTCTTTGCTCTGCTTCCCCTTCTCCTTCCTCCTAAGAACCTCTGACCCCAGTGAGACGTTCAGATGGGCTGGGAGACATGAGTCCCCCATCCTCTCAGATGGCCGGCATCCGAATAAACCCCTCTCCTTTGCACTGGCACCTGCCTCAGGGCAGGCTTTCACGGAGACAGGCAGCCAGATCCTCGTTTTAGTGACATTACTTTATAATTCAATTGTCTTCTGACACAGAGATCTTGAAAAGGTCAAGCACACTTAAAATCATCTCTGTGTTGCTATTAGCCAATATTTGTCATCACTCAGTGCCAGGCTATGTTGAGTGACTATCAGACTTTACTAATAGTCACTTAGTTACTCCTCACAATGTTCTGATGCAGGACTATTATTTCCATTTTGTCAATGAAGAAACTGAGGCACAGAGAGGTTACGTAAACTGCCCAAGTTCAGGCAGCTAAGAAGCGAGTGAGTCAGGGTTTGTACAAGGACAGTGAGCCTCAGAAGATCACACCTTTAGCCAGTCGGCTCTCTGTGGGGGACCTTTCCACTAAGAGTCAATTTATAGGAAATTGCAAATATTGACTGATTTTGACAATAATTTGACACAGCACCTAGAAATATATTCTCCTAACCCCAGTATCTTTAAGGTCCGATATGCTTTCTCTTACCACACTTGACACTCCTCAGAGTGAAATTCACACTCTGTATTCTTTACTGCCTATAGATAAGCTCACCTAATCCACACTAAGAGAAGCAATTACTTACAAATCACTATTAACATGGCTTCATAAAATTAAGGGAGTAAAAATTAGCTGTCGTTTTCTGAGTTCTTACTATGTGCTCCGTTCTGCGGTTAAGTACTTTTCCAGCATTTTGTCACTGAAGGCTTTTTCCTATGGCTTCTTTCTTCAGTGTTTATTTACGACAGGATTCCCAACGGTTTTTAACCTTCACAGTGTGTCAGAGTCACGTGGGAGCCTTTGAAGCAGACAAACACCTAGTCCAAGCCCCAGAGATTAGGACTGGATAGGTCTGCACTAAGGTGAGGCATGAGGGTTGCCGTAAAGTCCTAGTTGATTCCAGCGTGCAACTAGAGTTGAGAACCCTTGTGTGCTAAATGTGTCTTACTTAAACCTTAGAAGAAAACCACTGGGCGTGGTACGGCTTTCCTCATTTTGTGAGCAAACTGGCTCAGAAAGGTTAAATAACTTGGCCAAGTGACTAAGCGGGGCAAGCTGGGGATTTGACCCTGCATCTTGACGCCCCAGAATTCTGTCGCTGTAAGCAGCACGCTACTCTTTTGCTCAGGAGTAATCCCATTTGCAGAATTCAGTTAAGGGCCTGGCCTGCCCGGGACCGCATTTCCAGTGTTCCATTTCTACTCCCCGCCGCAGGCTTGTGCTTTCCAGCGGACTCACTTAAAAGCTTATGCCGTTACACATTATTTGGGTTTTATTGGCTCCACAGCAAAGTTAGGACATCTTTCCAGACAGCAGCCAAGCTCCTGTCTGGAGCAAAGCAAAACCAGCCCCAGGGGAAGGCTGTACTATATCCACAGGAGTATATTGTTGTAACGTGGCTACTGCATCTCATGCTCAGAATCAATTAGTCTAGTCAGGTTTGAGTCAATGACCCAAGGGGCAGACGTTTGGATCTAGGCGGCTGGCTGGCCAGAACTCAGCTGCCCCAAATTATTTCCATAAAGCATCACTTACTAATGTTACACCTACAAGTCTTTTTGAGCTCAGCAGTTCTTGTTTCTGTTGTTTTGTTTTGTTTTGTTTTGTTTTTTTACAATTTCACTCTAAAGTAGTTTTGCAGGGAAAAACAAACCACTGTACTTTTTTTTTTTTTTTTTTTTGACTCTCCTTTGGACACTGCGGGCTTCACCTCTTCTCTGGGAGCCAAGGAGAATGAGAAGCTCCTCCATCTCTGGATCTGGCTTAACAACCACCCTTTCCATTTGCATTTATACTCATTACCATCCTTTCCCACACAGGCCTCACGAGCTCACAGGTTACTATAAGAAGCCAAATTTCTATGCTGTGCCTTTAAAACGGAGCTTACAAACCTCTCGCCAGCCTCTGCAGGGAAGGCGTGTGGGCAATGCACACACGTCCCCCTCCACAAAATGAGGGTGTTGTACTCACTCTGCTTCTGGCGCGCGGCGGGGGGGGGGACTCAAAAGCACACCTGCCTTGTTCATAGTCCGTACAACAAGCTATGGAGCTCCACCGCGGAGCCCTCGGGAAGGAATTCATCAGGCCTTTCGCTTTTCACAGGCAAGGGTGGACTGACTTTTTCCAGGAGAGATGCTCGGTTGAAAGAATTGAAACTATGAGGTAATCCTGGAAGTTCAGAAGCCACATTTGAAAAGGATGCCACAGAATGCTGACGTGACAATGGGTGGCAACAGCAGCTTTGAATTTGTGCTTTATGATCCGTATTACCCGTTGAGATCTCTTTCCACCTATTTTACCATATGTTGCCACCCAACACCTTTTAAAGGAAAAAGAAACCATTTTGAAGGTGAGAAAATAAATCTTATTTGTTCAATAACAGCAAGTACAACTGTACCAGCCGAAGAAATCAACTGTGTGTCGTGGCCTTCACAAGTCTTCTGAGCAAATATGGAAATATATTTGGAGGAAGAATATTAGTAAAAGTGAATTTTGTTATAAAAATTCTTCTAAAATAGATATCATGATAAATGTTTTATTGTGAAAATTGCCTGAAAATATGATGTTGGCATAGAAACACAATAACTACTAGTAAAACCTAATTAATTTTTAACAACCCGAGGGTTTTCTTGTTTCTAATTTTTATTTATTTAAGCCTTTTCATCCTTTTGCATTTTGTAAGTAAATAATTTGTACATGGAGAAATTGATTTGGAAATGAAGCTGAGGTGGATATTTAAAATGTAATTTTGTGATGAAATCCAATCAAACTTACATTCATCTTCAGAATTAGGGTTATGGAATATTTTCCTTTTTTATCTGTCAGAGGAGAACATGTTAGGGGCAGGGCAGAAACAATCAGTCAGGATACAAACAAGCACGAATCTCTTCTCAACTAGAACAGTAGGTAAGAAATAACCTCTGCCTTGTAGGTCCATCTTTTCTCTCCATCCCTAATCAAACAGGAATCATGAGGATCCTATGGGATGATTGAATGGACATGACAATGGCTTGGGTTGCTATCGGACTTGGGATATTTCCTTGTTCCATTGTCAGAATATCCTTTATAATTTTCCTCTCATCGATGTGGATCAAAACAACGACTTTGGTTTGTGTCAAGTTCTGTGCTGACTCAAGATAATGGTACTTTCCTTCAAAACCAAGTAAAAACGTCTTTTCAACTAAATGGGACATTTTCATCTTTACTGACTCATTTAAGGGAGAAATTAGCCTATCAATACAAAGTGAACCAAGGGAGGGGGACTGTCTAGGAAAAAGAGAAGGTTGGCAAAGTTATTCTGCAGTTTTCCAGATACAAGCACTGGAGCTTCATTTTTTAAAAAATCATTAATAATAATAAAATAATAATAATAATAATAAAGCACTAGCTACAAAGTAAACTGCTGCATACAAAATGGAACCTGGCATGCTATCATAAGGGCTTACATTCATATGATCTTTTCTCTGTGAAGATGATTTTCTCCTGAATGTTTACCCCTTGCCCTTCTATTGTCCTTGTATACGAATCAGCGACAAGCTCAAAACACACTGACTTGCCCAGTGACTAAGGCCACAACGGAATCTGGGTTTTCCTTAGACTTTCCTCTCTGTTTCCCACACATTTCACATCCGCACACTATATGGTCATCTCTGTTTTTTATTGTTTTTAACACTTTTATTACCATCTGTATCCTTTTTATACCCCCACTCACTCCACCAGTCACCATACTGCTGTCCATGTCCTCGAGTCCTTTTTGCTAGATCCTTCTGCCTCCTAACTGCCCCTCCCCAAGCTCTCAGCCTGTTCTCTCTCTCTCTATGAGTCTGTCTCTCTTTTGCTTATTAGTTCAGTTTGTTCATTAGGTCGCACGTAGAAGTACAATCACATGGTATTTTTCTTTCTCTGCCTGGCTTATTTCACTTTGCATAATGTTCTCCAGGTCCATCCATGCTGTTGCAAAGGAGACTCGAGATGGAGGAAGAGTAAGCGGATGCTACACGAACCTTGTCCCAGGACCGAACTGGAATTACAACTAAACAAAGAAAAACCACCCTGAATAACCAACCGAACACCAGTTGGAGAGAAGTCGTATAACCAAGGGCTTACAGAAGGAACTCCACCACCACAGTGAGACTGGTAGGCAGTGCAGAAGTGGGAGAGGGCTGGTTGGGCTCCCGTGGGCGGCAGCTGAAATTGCAGAGGGATGTTTCAGTGGCCAGGGGTTCCCCTTGACTGAGAAGGGTTGAGTCTAAACTCCAAGCTCGGCTCCCCAGCAGAGAGCCCCAGAGCGAGCAATGTGTGGCAACCTCAGTGAGCACTGACTACCACAGCCTCCGCCACAGGCAGCATCTCCCCGGAGACAAGGGGACAGTCTCTGTCACAGACTGTTTTCTCCATTGCACTGTATCTGAAAGTGGAAGCAACTTTGCTCCCCAGAAGATACCAATTTCTGAAAACATTTTTGGTCCTGAAACATTGGGGAGTATTTGTCACAAACATCCATGATGCTGTCGGCATCCAGTGAGCAGGCCAGTGATGCTGTTAACATCCAACATACACAGGTCAGTCTCACACAAGGTTCAAAACATCAGTAGTGCTGAGGCTGAGAAACCTCGCTCTGAAAGGAGCGAGGGTGTCATCCTCCAATCACAGAAGCACTTTTATTTGGTTTCCCAGAGACAATCTCACTCTGTAAGTCTCCTCACAGCCTTTATTTTGTTGTTACATACACACAACTTTGGACACACTCTCTGAGGTTGAGCTGTAGAATATTTATCTCACCAGTGCCTGAGACTAAACAGAACTCTTCTTCCTGGGCTATTATTGCCCCAAGACAGAGCTCAGACAACTCTACTTTATGAGACATTGGGATGAGTTTCTGGTCCACCCAACTGACTAAAAACAGTCTTTAGTTTACCGCTAGCTCGGGCTTGATCTTCGTGTATGATTCCACACCCCAGGGTTCCAGGGCTCAGCCTGAAGTCCTAAGGACTTTTCTTCCGGCCAACATTTAGAATGCTTATAAAAATGGAACCCTTCGTGTTCTATTGTAACATTGAGGGTTATATTGCATCAAGAGCCCTGTCCATTAAGCATTGCTCTGCAGTTGTTCTCAAGAAACACTCACAGAAGATGATTTTGTACGTCCAGCGCACCAGAATAGACAGGCTCTGAAAATTCTAGACCATGCCTAGGGAGAAGATGACAGACAGTCTCATAGGAATTTGTAATCCTCAACTGACAAGCATGGACAAATTGGGAAAAGCCATGCTTCTCATATCACTTGAATGTGCAAGCGAAGGAGAGGGAAATGACACAGTAAGCCAGTTGTCATGTCTTCTCTTTGGTGTTTCTGTGATGCCAACAAAGGCCAAAAGGGGGTTTTGCTCTTACTGGAACACAAAAGGTTCCACTCACTCCACGTAAAAACATTGAAAACACTGTAATTCCTCTACGAAGTTAAGCAACCCTTGAACAGAAGCTTGAAGGACTTGTATCAGAAGCCTGGGAATATACTCTAGCACATAAAACGTAGGGAGTGACAATATAAAAACTTGAAATTCTATGTTAAAGGAGGACAAATGGATATAGATATTAACCTCAAAGTATGTGGGGAATTCAGACGGGGGGATATAAAAGGAGAAGAAACTAGAACTTACTCGGGAAGAGACAGATTGAGAAAGCACCCAATTACAAAAGGGTCTGCTGACCTATCAGGACTGGGGCAGAGCGAAGCCAGTCAGAGCTTCCTCCCGCAAAGGCGCCTAGCGTTACCCTGCTGGGCTAATCCACTTCTCAATCGCCACTCCATGATCCACTCTGCCCACTTTAAAAAAAAAAAAATCTCTCAAATGCTTGAGATCCCCTTAAATGAAGGGTTAGCCCTTTAATGTCCAGATTAGTAATTTTGGAAAAGGGAACTGCTTGGCTTTCGAAGCACTTAAGTGGAAATAATCTTGAGTTAAGTGCCAACTAGAAGAAATGCCTGATTATGCATGGATTCATAGCCTGAAAGCTAGCACGTAAGCTTGCAGAAAACTGGATGTTAAGGAGACATTTCCAAAATTCCTCCAGTTGCTTCAGAATGCACCCCCCCCCCATCTGACAGATGGAGAGGATGGATGATGTAGAAACAAGTTTTTTTTTGTTGTTGTTATAGTTGAGCATCTCACCTAAGTACCTCTGGTATAGGCTGGAGGGAGGAGGTTGGGATAGAATATCTCTGGCAGCAAAATGGAGATAATAATATTCCTCTCTTCAGGTTGTTGTGAGAATTACCATGAGGTAAAATGTGTGAAGTCTTAGCGTAATGCTAGACTCATTATTAGCCAGTAATGTTGGGTTCCACTCACCTCCTCCTCCGTTCCCTGTTCTCCGTCCCCTTCTCTCCTGAGGCTTCTGGACTTCAGCGTCAATTACCACAGGCCTCCTGAAGTCAGACTCACCAGGCAGAGGCGAGATTCTCTATGCACCTGAAGCAGAACTACCTCGTTCTTGCATTTGGCAGATATTTGTTTAAATTTCCTTATACTATTATGCACTTTCCTGTAGCTGGTGACCATGCGGTGAGTAAGACAAATAGGCCATGAAATTAGAAAAATGTAGCCGTTACCCTGCCCGGCTAAGAATAATCTGAAGACTATGTGAAAATGCAGATTTCTGAGCCATACCCTCCAAAATTGATTCCAAAGAGCAAGGGATGAGTAATCTCCTTTGAACAAAGTATACACGTTATTCTTAAGTACTTTAAAGTTTGGGAATTCCTGACCTGATGTCTTATTACGCAGATGCTGATCAGATGACATTACATTACTTAAAACAACCGAAGAAATTACTAATGGTGGTAAACCAGACACCGGTAATGAGCTGATTGGGACAGATTTCAAGAGGAGCCCAGGTACAGCCCTCACACTACATCACAGGACTAGATGCCAGCTGTACCTACTGTGACAACCCAGGAGCGTGGGGCCGCACGGACCTAAGGCAACATGTCCCACTTTCTGCTCTCAATACCTCTTTATGCTGCCAAAATTATTGAAGACCCCAAAAGCTTTTATTTGTGTGATAAACAATAGTAGATGTTAAAACTGGGAAATTTTTTAAATTTACTTAAAAACTAACAATAAGCCCGGGTAGGTGTGGCTCAGTGGATTGAGTGCTGGACTGAAAACCAAAGGTCACTGGTTTGATTCCCAGTCAGGGCACATGTCTGGGTTGGGGGCCAGATCCCTAGTAGTGGGTGATGAGAAGCAAACACACACTGATGTTTCTCTCCCTCTCTTTCTCCCTCCTTTTCCCTCTGCATAAAAATAAATAAATAAGTAAATCTTAAAAAAACAATAATAAACACATTTAATGTGTTTATAAAAATAATGTACTTTTATGAAAAAATACCAAATTTACCAAAGCAAAAATATGTATACAGGGTCTAGCACAAATAATGCCTCGTTTTTATTACCAAATCTTTTACTACAAAATTATATGCATGTAATACAGTAACATAATAATATTACACTTAAGCACACTATGTAACATTTTAAGTGAAATGTTCAAATTAAAACTATAAATTATTACACCCATATTATTACCCTACCGACCACACTCAACCAGGCTTTACTTCTGCCAGACCCTGTATATTGAGAAGGGAGACATTGCTTCATATTTTTGCAAATAAAAAGTGGCTTAATGGGAAACACGCAAATTCTCATATCTATTTCTGCATTTAATCTGTTACCATAACACTGGAAAACTCCATTGCACACTCATGAGAAAAATGAAAGGGGAGGAAATACAAATAATATCTTAGTATTATTAGGAGTTTTAGGCTTGTAGGATCCCTGAAAAAGTTTCAGGAATACTTAGCATTCTTATTTTAAGAACCACTTACCTAAAAGATAGGAGATTGTTTGTGTATGTCCCCCCACCTCCACCTAAGGGACATATTGTTTGGGAGTAAAGAGGAAGATGGGGGAATGACTCTGACAAAAACCCCACCACTTCCCATTTTTTCCCCAAGGCTGTGAGTCTCCCTGCCAGCTTTTGTTGACCCTGTGTGTTCCCACGCACAGTTAGGGTACCGAGAAGCTCCCTGGCCTTCCCAGAGTGGCCACAGGCACCCACCACAGTGGAGCCTCATGGTCCCTACCATCCATGGTCCAAAACCCGTGTGCTCTGTCTCCAGCCACAGTCCCTGGGCCTTTGACCGGTTTCTGTCTTTTCTCTTTCCCCTTGCGGACCAATGTTTTGTTCAATCTAGTTATTTGGTGCCAGATTTTACTTACTTCTACTCTGGACAACAATTTTAGCTCCTCCTTGCGCCATTTCGTAGAAGTAGGTACCACCCCAAAGTTCCAGAAGCCCAGCTCAAGCCAGAGCCTGCCCGAAGAATTTTAAATATGATGAGCATGAGCCTAATGGGGGATTCTGAATTTCAGGGGGCCTATCTGGAAAACAACCCCTGCCCCCCAGCAAAAAGAAAAAAAAAAGTAATTCAGTCCTGTTATTAAACATTCATAACTTTCACAGAGTATTTCTCTATTTGAAAAAAAGGCTTTCACATAACTACATTTTAAGCGTGTGTATTTCTTCTAAGCATAATGTACTTTCTGATGGATTGACAGCTTCCTTCTAATTAAGCTAAAATCCTGCTTTTTAACAGTTGCCTGAGAACAGGGAGTGACGGCTGACTGCGCTCCAGCAATCGGATCGTGCCAGCAAACCTCGACCTTGAAGCTGTGTACCAGAGTTGCTTCCGAGCCTCAGGGGTTCAGATGGAATGAACCGACAGGAGGAAGACAAGGGGACACAGTCGGGGCAGAGGCCGATTTTAATTCGGCCGCAGAAGTTTGGGGGGGAAGGTGTTCTGATTGGCGGGAAGTGTTCTGGCACCTCGGCATCACTGTCATAGACCTCACTCGTCGTGACAGGTAGTCATTATATTTAAGGTTCAAATTTTTTCAATTCCTGTCATTGCTAAATCAGACCTGAATAAAATCTCCTGGGATGGGTTAGTCAGGTGCGATCCAAAGAAACGTTCGTCAAAATGAAAGAAGTGAAACACCTTTAGTCTTTGCCTTCGCCTAAAAAATAACAAGAAGAGCCACCAGGTAACATGACCTTCCCTGCTCTGTTGATCCTGCTGGGCCATGGCACTTAAGGAACGTGGAAAGCAAAGCAAGAGTCCCTGGGGTGGGTGAGGGGTAAGTTGGGAAGATCTTGAACAGACTTCTTAACAAGATGGTGACAGATGGGCCTCAGTTAAGTGAACAGGGGAGCCATCAATCTCCCAAGGGAAGCCTCTCCCAAGGGAGCCGTTCTCATTTAACTGACAGCATGGGGCACAGGGAAGTAATAGATTCGATTACTTCGGCAAACCAGGAGTCCCTTGGAGCCCAACAGCCAATGACCAGTAGACTTCAGCTAGATTTATAAGATAAAGAACTCCAGGGGGAGGTTATCAAACCTCCTCTAACTACCAGAATATATTCAAACTTGATAATAACTACTTCTTAGTGAGCTGTGATGTGTGTGATGTGAGCCTAATTGGGAAGATTGGTAAATTTAGAATTTCTGGAAGGACGTGGACTTTTCACCCACTTTCGTGACTTGGGAGCTTTCGGTTCAAGCTGCGGTTTGCCTGTTAAAAAGAAAAAAACACAGAATGGCCTCATTTGTGCTAAAGCCCAGACTATCAAACGGAGATTTAATGCCTGACCTAACTGGTGCTTCAGCTTCTCTTAGAACCATAACCTTAATCAACCATCCTGAAATGGTCTGGTCAGTACTAACGAGGTAACTTATCGTGTGGACCTTTACCATCCCCCACAGAAATGAGAGGCAATCTGTGTGATTTAAAAAAAACCTTGCTTTTCCCTTCCCCTCAAAAGAATAATAGCCCCTTTGCCCCCCTTTCCTCCTATAAAAACCATCCATCTTTCATAGCTCCTTAGAACACCCTCCAGCTGCTACATGTGATGCTGCCTGATTTATGAATTGCTTAATAAATCCAATTATAGCTTCACATTTATTGGGTGAATTTTGTTCTTTAACGCCCCTGTGGGCTTATTTTCACAGATCAACAGACAAGTCCCTCTGTGAACAAACACGAACAGCAATCATTTCTCCCCACACATCTAAGCAAAGGCAAAGCCTATAGAAGGATTGTGTCGGGAAGGGACGTTCACCGAACCTGGAGAAGGCTCACCGCCTGGGAAGGGTGTCCCTGTGAGCGAACGAATGAAAGCATGGTGGCGGGGGCATGGGATAGGAGGAGGACAGGGAAAGAGAGACAAAATTAAGAGTGGAAAGGCAGATTCTTGGAGCCTAGGTCCTCAAGAGGAATCCACATCAGGCACAGGAAGGGGGGGATCATCATAAGGAAAGGCAATCATGCGTAGTGGACCAGACCAGAGGGGTTAAGTCTGGAGGTCACTGGGTAAGGTTTCGGAGTCCTGAAAGAGGTAATTTGCCACGGAAGAAAGTGGCAAATTATTTGCCACAGAGATATGTGTCCCCGGATGGGAATGATTAAGATTGAAACTGTAGGGTCATTATCTGACTGTAGCCACTTGTTTTCTCTCCAACCCATATTCATTTCGCAACATAGCGCTGCTTAATGCCCACCTGGCAAAGAATGATTTGAAAATATACAAAAAGATCTCGTGAGAAATGCAAAGCTTAGAGAACAGAAGGCAGATTTTATTATAAAAATATAAAGTCTATTTTAGGAACCATTAACCGTGGCCAAATAAGGAAATGAGGACCCGCTCAACTCAGATCCGCAGACAGACAAATGGAGAATGTTGGTGCCAAAGAGCACGGACCACGCTGTCATTTCTGAGACAAGGCTAAGTGAAGGAACGGAAGGGCCGAAGGAGCGAGCTGCGCCGCACAGAGGGAGGGCTGTAAGAAATTCGCGTCGAAGAGGCTTCATTAGCAGGACTTTCTAAATTTTTAACTTCACTTTTCTCTTCCTATTCAGATCGTTTTATTAGATTCCTTAACCTCTTCCTAGTGTTTTTTTTTTTAACAGTCGATCCCTTTGCTGTCTAGCATTCTCTACATTCAAAGACTCAAAGGACCCTCTGGTGCAAGTGAAAGAGAAATTGGTTTCATTACTATTTTCTTGCAAATTACCCGTCCTGTAAATTACCAGGGAAGGTAATTGCAGTAATTTCCTGCTTAGCATGCACCTTCGTACCATGTGACAGGATTAAAACTCAGCCTGTTACAGTGTCCTGTTATGGTTTATAGGTTGAATTTGTGCGTTCACTGTCTATATTTGATTAAAAACTATTTCCATTTCAGTTCTAACTATTTTTCTTTGTTGTCTCACAGGGGATTCTGCAGCACAACCTTTTTTCACTGCATGGAAGTACAGGTTTATTTCTGGAATGCAGCATGTGATAGAACTCACCATATTTCCAAATGTCATGTATTTCTAACATTTTCTTAAACTGGGTATCCTTCTTGTTTTTAGGATGAATAAAGGATGATTTTCAGAAAGAAAACATAAGTGAGAAAAGGATTTATTTGGTCTCTTTATATGACTTGAAAAGGTTTTAAATTTTGCCAAGAAGTTCTCCTTTCCTATTCGTTATCCATCATCCTAATAAAAACAATATTGTGATTCACAAACAGGAATTTTCACATTGGTTCCAGAGTGCAGGTTAGGTGAATTTCCTCTAACTACGTTACATTCTACCCTTAATACTTAAACATGTATACATTTTTGGAATGCTTAAATGTTTGTTTTCTGGAATAGCTGAAACAAATATATAAATCAAAATTAAAAAACCATTTGAGTTCCTTGGGCTCTCTTGTGAAATTCGGCAGTAAGTCTTACTTCGCAACGCTGTGATATGTGGATGCTATTACATCCAAAGGAAACTAATGATTGCACAGGAAAAAGAGAGCTCCTTACTTAGCATTAGGCAGAATCCTTATATTTCCCCTGACCCCTTTTCACCTTCATAGAACGTGTTTGACATACGCTCCGGGGTCCAATGCATGTCTCTCATGCAGACTTGAGTCATAAGGGCCCAAGTCTCTATTTGGACACGTGTCCCTTCAGATAGCACCGCGTCTTCTAGACAGGTCAGCAAACGAACGCTGTGGTGAAGCCGAAATCCCCTGTATCTCTCTGCCCTACCCCACCCCATCCTGATGCGCTCCTATCCTGATGCAAGGCTTTACAAATGGAAGTGATCTGGAAAGAGAAAGGTGTGGTAATGCTTCAATCTTTAAGTTACAGAGGAAGACCCTCAGTTTCACAGCCTTTCCAGTAGCCATAAAACTCACCAAAACGTAGAAAACTTACAAGAGAAAGCACAGAGGTGTGTCCTCTCCTTGCTCACCAGAAGACTAGGAGGAGCCTTCGTCTTGAAAACCGTAAGAGGCCCAACCCCTTCTCCACATTAGCTGAAGGGTCCATGGGCAATGCCTCCAATTTTCCTCCCGGTGACTTTCTCTCCGTCCTGCGGGCCTAAGCACTGTTCAAGGTCTGCAGCTAAGCACCTGGGTTTCCCCCCCACCCCTTGGGTATACTCTTACTTTTTTTCTGTGCAGCAAAAATATTCATTCACTTACTCATCAAATACTTATTAGCACCTATATGCCAGGCAATTTTGTAAATATTCTGCTGCTCTTGGAGAGGCTGCTCTCCTAGTGGAATATCTTGAGTGATCAGCTCTTTCTGATTTCCCAGGACTTGCCCAGTTTTAAAAGTGAAAGTCCTCTTTGCTGGGGATAATCTCAGTCCTGAGTAAATCAGGCTGCTTGGTCAACCTAGCAAGACCCATAGAACACAGGGCTTCAACCTTTGGCAAGAAAACTCGGGAAGTCTTTGCCAGTAATAGTTCAAGTTGTTTGTTAGGGGGGAATTTTGTCGTTGTTGGTGCGTAGGTACTGGATTCCGCAGCTGGTGGAACTGGCTTGCTAAGGAAAGTAGGTTTCCTCAACTCTCACTTTTTCCCTGACGTTAAGGGTGGGATGGAAATGAAACCCTCCCCTTCCCCACCTTCCACCTCCTTCATCACACAATGTTCTACGCCCTTTTCCTCCCCAAGGCGCCACCATGCAGGCACCCAAGCCCAGACGCTCTTTCCTAAATGCGTGCTCCGTTCCTCCGAGGCTTTGAACACTGAAGCTCTCTTCTGCCACACGACAGGCTGCCACGGATTCTAAGCTCAGATCAACCATTGCATTTTCCGGTGATGCCTTCCCCGCGATTATCTGCCTATATTCTGTTTGCGCGGCAGTTTTTCTAGCCTGCGTCAGAGTGGGGATCATGTTTGCACGTAACTATGGTTTCTGCATGTCCCTTAGGACGTGAGTCCCTTCAGGCAAGAAAGTGTGTCATTCATCTTTGCTTCCACCGTGACATATGCAGCGAAAGTGCCTGCTAAGTGCTTTGGGGGTGTTTTGTTTTTAGAAATGCGATGAACTGGACGACCTGGAGAGCACCTTCACAAGGGTGGATAAAGGATTACAAATATTAACTTAGAAGCCTATTTCAGATGTCAAGAAAATAAAGGAAATCCTCAGAGGTCAGGAACAAAAAGACATTCGAAGTTGGAGAGCTCAGTATGAGCTAACATTGGGGCCACCTTGAGACATTTTCTGCTTTGGGGGACTGGGGAACAGAGGTTTCAGGGCGACATGAGGTTAGGAAAACAGGCCTTGGTTTTAAGCCAGGTAAAGATGGAGGTCTGAAATGCCTGGAAGGCTTCTCAGCCCACGAGGTGCTATTACTTTATTGGCCAGCAATAGTTGATAAGAGAAGTGTGTCTTTTCAGGCAGGGAAATTGTTCATAAAAAATAAAATTAAATTAAAATAAAATAAAATAAAAATTAAAAAAAACATTTTATTTATTTCTCTTTAGTGGGGAAGGGAAGGAGAGAGGGAGAGAGGGAGAGAAATATCAACGTATGGTTGCCTCTCGTGCATCCCCTGCTGGGACCTGGCCCGCAACCCAGGCATGTGCCCTGACTGGGAATCGAACCGTGATCCTTTGGTTCACAGGCCCACGCTCAATCCACTGAGCTACACCAGCCAGGGCTATAAAATAAAATAAGATAAAATAAAATAAAAATAAAAATAAAAATAAAATAAAATAAAAGGCCTCCTTGAGAATCAAAATCATAGACCTGTTCTCACATGATTTTGAGGTATTGATACATATTGCCTGGGGGGTCCAGGAACCCCTACCAATGAATTAATAAGGAACCATTACCTCTCTTCCCTCATCTTTCCTGGCCTCTCCCCCACGCATTCTACTTCCTCCATGCTCCTTATTTTCCATTGCGTGAACGCATTAGCCACATTCCTAATTTTATGCCTCTTAGCTGCTTCTACTCTCCATCCTGAATGATCTTTCCCCGTGTATATGTACTGCACAGTCTTCCACTCAGCCGAGCTAAAATATTAGCTTTTCAATGAGGTCTTCTCTGATGACCCAATTTAAAATCGTGACCCCTTCTCAATTCCCTTAATCTTGACTCAACTGTTTTCCAAAAGACTCATTACCTTCTATGTATAGGAGACAACTGCTTATATTTTTATTTGCTGTCCCAATAAACCTAAGTGCCAAGAGGGCAGGAATTTTGTGTTTTTTAAATTTACCAACATATCTTGATCAACTGAAAGAGTATCTTATATATAGTAGGTTCTCAATAAAGAATTTTTAGTTGATGGAATGAGAAAAGTGACAATAAAGGGAATCCAGCAGGACCTAATATAAACCTTCTCTGAGAAATAAAACCTCCCATCTGACCAGGCAAGATACACATGAATAAACACCCACTGAAGACAAGCTCAAAATAAAGTATTTTAAGTTACATGATCAAATGTCAATGGATACCATCTAGACCAAATGTTGATAACCCTGATTACTTTAAATAATAGAATTACTGGATACAAATTTAAACCAAATATATATAATGACAGAAGACATAAAATAAGGTCTTAACCTTTAGGAGATAAATAATATAGTTGGGGGAAGAAAAGAACTGATATATTTCAAAAATAACTGAGTTTCCGGTGAAGACGTTGGTGTAACTAAATGCAGTACTCACCTTCTCCCACAACCACATCAAAATCACAACTAGCCATGGCCCGTGTGGCTCATTTGGTTGGAGTGTCAACCCATAAACTGAAAGGCCGCAGATTTGATTGACGGTCGGAGCAGAAGACTAGGTTGCGGGTTCAGTCCCCAGTCGGGGCAAGGATGAGAGGCAACTGATCTATGTAGCTCTCTCACATTGATGTTTTTCTCCTTCTCTCCCTTCTCCTCTCTCTAAAAATGATTAAGAATGTCCTCAGGTGACAAACAATGACAATTAAACTACAGAACTACCATCATTCAGGACCACCCGGAATGTAGTTGAACAGAAGTCTTACAAATTAAGGTTATAAAGAAAAAGTCAAATTGAGGCTGGTAGGAGGGGAGGACACAGTGACAAGGCTGGTCTCAGACCCATGTGTGATGGATAAAAATCGGGAAGGACATCTTGGTTGCAGAGGTCCTCCCTGAGGAGCAAGGGTTCCCAGCCCCACACTAAGCTCCCCTACTCAGGGTACCAAGGCTGGGAAGAAAAGTTCCTATAACTTCTGGCTGTGAAAACCAGTGGGGACTGCGACAGACTGAATGCAACTGGAGTCCCGGGTGTTCCTCTTAAAGGGCCCACACTTGGACTTACATGAACTCATTGGTTCAGAGCACCAGCATTAGGCAGCTCAAAAGTCACTGGGAAATACGGGGAGGAACTGAAGTGGTTAGCATCCCGGCAAGGGCTGGAGGGACAGCTTTCTCCCAGACAGAAGTGCTGGCAAAAACCATTGTTCTTTTTCTGAGCCTTATCCCCACAGAGCCGGCAGGTGGGTTCCGTATCTGAATCTTTATCAACCTGGCTCACAGTTTGCCCCACTCCGATGGTTCCTTGAGACCCTGCCCCACCTAACTTGTGGGCCTACCCAAGCCATTTCCGGGGGCCTTTGTACACAAGTAGCCTCTCTTTGTCAAGGTGTTGGTGTAACTAAACGCAGCATAGGCTGTGGACTTTCCTAAAATCTCTCAACGCCCACCAACCCCAAATAAGCAGCATCTGGCCTCAGCATGCCTAGGGCCACTCTTGCTAAGTGGCCCTAGGGTCAGTGCTAGGGGCAGCTGGCCTTGGTTCACAGCTTTGTGTCCCCTAGACAACTCCAAGCCAAGCCCAAGTAGCAGTCATCTGCAGATTGCCTTGAAACTCATGGTGGGTTGCCATAGGAAAGGCATAGGTGGCGGCTGACCTTGGCCTGCACCGTCTGGGAGGGCCCCGAAGGAGAGCCAGCACATTTAGTGGAAAGCAGACAACACAGATGCATCACCCAACCACCTCCGCAAGGCACACACACTCAAGGGGAAGACTCAGTGGGCAGCAAGGCCCAGTCCTACTCCGTGAGATGAACTACTGCACAGCAGTTCCTGGGCTATGCTCACAATCAGTCCTTGCAGCCAGTTGGTCTGGGGTAAATCCCTCCTGTTGATGTGCCAACAGAAATCAAGGGTCAACTACAATGGTTCATCCAGGGAGAGCACCTGGAATGTGCAGCTCAGGTGACTGGAGAGGCTGCATGACTAGAACCTGCAGGACACTTACTATTGGGTTGGCCGAAAAGTCTGTTTAGTTTTTCCCATAAAACAAACAGAGACATTTTTCGTTTTCACCAATAACTTTACTGATTTGTATAGTTCAAGCATCTCAGCTATCTCTTGAGTGGTATAACATTGATTGTTCTCAATTAATATCTCAATTGGATTGCTATCAACTTCAACTGGTCTGCCCAAGCATGGAGAATCATGGTCCAGCAAGAAATCTCCGGAATAAAACTTTGAAAATCACTTTTGACATACTCATTCAGTCATATGCCACATGAATCTTTTTTGTGTGTTTCAGTTGTCTTTTTACCTTTCTTGAAACAATAAAGCATAATATGCTGAAAATACATATTTTCTTCCATCTTCAATGTTAAAATGGCTACATAAAAATTCACCAATTTTGTTAAGTTTTTTTTTAAATTCATGCTGATATGACAGCTGTCACAATACAATCTAACAAAATTGTTTCAAATGAAGTTAAAGATAACTAAGCACTACTAGAACCATCGTATGGAAAAAAATAAACGAACTTTTTAGCCAACCCAACGCAAAAGGCCATTCTACTGAGATGCAAAAACATAGCAGCTCTACCAAATGCATAGAAACAAACACAGGGAAACAGTCAAAATGAGGAGACAAAGAAACATGTCCCAAGTGAAAGAACAGAACAGACTCTAAGAAAAGAACTACATCGAATGAAGACAAGAAATCCACCAGATGCGGAGTTCAGAACACTGGTCATAAGGATGCTCAATGAACTTAGGGGGAGAGTAGGACTTAGTGAGAACTCCCACAAAGAGATGGGGCAATAAAAATGTTATTAACATGATACAAACACCGGCTTTGTAGAACAGAGAAAATTATTTGCTTAAAACAAACATCTGTGCCAGTTCCTACTTGCTCCAATTCTTATCCCTGAGGTAAATCCTACAGAAAATGGAGTCTATTACAGACAAAGAATCCTAAAATTATGAAGCCGGACATTTATGAAGAAGAGAGAGAGCCATCTCTTCTCCTTTTATGAAAGGAAGGGAGAAAACTTTTGCTCCATGGGCAGGACCCTAGGTTCTTATTCATATCCTTTTGAATGAAAATAATTTCTTCCCCAGAGAGAGAAGCCCAATGTCTTCAACTTTATCACTGAAAGGAGGTCTCCATGGTTCCGAATATAAATTCCCACTAGAAAAGTAAACATACGCAAGATAGTCTCTCGCTATCAAATCAGTCGTAAGTTAATGCCCAAGGTTTATTCTCTTAGTCGAGGTATTAAGTTTCAACAAAATTTTCTCAGAAAGCCCTAACAATGCAGAAACACAAGCATATTTTTATATTGCCTACAAAGTAATAAAAAACTCATAAAAATAATTATATTCAATGGTGAAACATAAGCATTCTATTTAGAGTCGTGAAAAAGACAAGGATATCCACTATCACTACTTCTATTCAACATTGTACTCTCTAGTGCAGTAAAAAGTATTTTAAGATGAGAAAGAAATTATATTTATGTTATTCACAAATGATGTGACAACATATAATATTCAAGAAACTCAAAATTATTAGGATTTTAAGAATTAAGGAAGGATGCTGGACAATAATATGAATATACAAACTCAACTAAATTTTTATATGCTATAAACAATCCATTGCATAATGTAATTTTTAAAGCTATAATGACAATATAACCAGGAATTGAGACAGACAAAAATAAACCTAATAAAAGATGTGCAAGACCTTTGTGTAGAAATGCATGCCATTCTATGGGAAGATTTTATACAAGACCTAGATAAATGTAGTAATACAATAGAGTCATAAATTTGAAGATTTCTAAAATAAAGATGTCAGCCTTCTGCATGTGATTCTATAAGTTTAATATAATTCCAATCAAAATATCAACAGTGATTTTATTGGAAGTTATTTTTCTGAAATTCATATGGAACAGCAAATGGGCAAGTATAACCAAGACAATTTTAAAGGGCCAGAGGGTTGGAACTCACTTCAGTAGATATCAAGAATTAATACAAATGTATGATAAGACGTCATTGGTCCAGGGATAGATGAGAGAGCCAATGTACACGCGAGGTAAAAGTCGCATCACAAGTCAGTATGGAAATAATAATCTATTGCATAAATGCTGCTGTAATGATTGGTTATGCACACATTTAAAAATTGGATTCCTACCTCACAACATAAATAAAACTGAATTGCAAATACAATAAATTCCTTAATGTGAAAGCTAAAACTTTCAATAAAAAAAAATGCAAGTGAATATCTTCAGGCCTTGAAACAGGGATTGCTTAAATATGACTCAAAAAGCACAAACCATTAGGGAAAATATGGATAAGTTCAACTACAGTAAAATTAAAAACTTATATACAGCAAAAGACATTTTAAACAAGTTAATTAGATAAGCTACATTTTAGAAAATATCAAGACAAAAAGAATATTCAGGATTTATAAGGAACACTTACAAGTAATAACAGTAAGGCAAACAATCCAACAGAAATATAAAAAGCAAATAGAAAGAAGAAAACAATAAGAATCTGTGAAAAATTCAACCTTACTATTAAGTAGCAAAATGTAAAATGAAAAGAAATGCAATTTACCAAACATACCCTCAAGAATTAAAAGTTCTGGTAATAGCAACTGTTGGGAGAGTATGGAGTCGCTCTTACTGAGAAGTACAGTTTATGTAATTCAGAATAGGGTTGCCGGGTTCAAATTTTGGCTCTGACGTTTACTAGCTTAATGACTTTAAACAAGTTACTTGATCTCTCTCTTCTTATATTTAAAATGAGGGCAATAAGCCCTGGCTGGTGTAGCTCAGTGGATTGAGTGTGGGCTGTGAACCAAAGGGTTGCGGTTCGATTCCCAGTCAGGGCACATGCCTGGGTTGTGGGTCAGGTTCCCAGTGGGGGCCATGTGAGAAGCAACCACACATTGATGTTTCTCTCCCTCTCTTTCTCCTTCCCTTCTCCTCTCTTTAAAAATAAAGAAATAAAATATTTTTAAAAAATAAAATAAAATAAAATAAGGGCAATAATAATAACACCCACATGTGTAAGAGTGTCATGAAACCCAAAGGAGTTTATATGTGCAAAATAACTATTACAATGCCTGACACATAATGAGGACATAATAAGGGTTAGCTTGCGAGGGTATAATTTGGTACAACCACATGAGAGAACAATTTGTCAATATTTAGTCAAAATGCACAAACTCAAAACACAGTACTCAATCCTTAGATACAGGCCTCGTAAACCATGTTGACGTCATTTTTAATCAATTTTGTCCGGAAGACCTCTGACATTTACTGTTTTTTGTTTTTTTTTTTACTTTCTAGTCCTCATCGTCACTCTTCTAGACAGTTCAAACTAGCCACTGACTAAGGAATCGCTGTAAAGGTGACTGAGCAATGTTGATGGAGTGATTACAAAGGAAGCGCAGAAAAACAAGCTCATTAAGACGAAGGGAAGATCAGTCCACACCTGGTATCTGTGACAAATACATAAAGAACCCATTGGTCAGCCTGTCTAGGTTCCAGCTGTGGCTCTGATTTCCATCGTATGTAGCCTCAGATAAGTCGTTTCACTTTTCTAAGATTCATCTGCCTCTTCTGCTAAATGATATGGTTTCTAAAGTCACTTCCAGCTTGAATATTTAATTTTTGGAAGCCGAATGGCCTTCTGATGAAGCAGATGCCTTTCAGTAAAGTTGGTGAAGATGCGGTCATCATCCTCAATGTTACCCCTCAAGTGGCCTTGCTGGAGGTTCTCCAAAATGGCCCAAAGATCCAGGGTTATCTCTGAAAGCTTAAGCCTTTCAATGGGTCCATTTTCTGAGGTAGAAAACAGCCCTCAAAAGTTTGATGGGTCATCATCTACGACAGAAATTGGAAAATCCCATTGTTTAAGAAATACTGAAAATGAAGTTATACTGTGTGATCGAAGAAGACAGATTCCAAAGATTTCCCCCTGGAAAAATATTTCATAGAACATTAGACATCTAGGAACAGTACCCAAATGGCTTCCCTTCTTTCGCAGCTGTATAAGGGAGAAGACAATCATGAAGAGACTCACGGAAGATTTTAGGATTTGTTAGATTTAAGCTCCACAGTTAAAACGGCACTCAGAGAACACGGATATATAAAAAAGTCAGGACTCTGGACACAATTTATTTGGTATCACGACCAGATGAAAACTGTCCCATCCTCTGAAAGCTCTCGATTTAGAAGCTTAAGTAAGAAAGCTAGAAAGAGCTGTAAGTAAATGGTGTTCTTCTGTGGATGGAGTTTTAAAACACGTGGCTTAAGTTTTAATGTGAATTTCTATCTATTAAAAGTCAATTAATTAATACAATTTTATCTGTTGAAAATAGCAGTGGTTTTAGCTTTACCTTTGGTAGCTACCTAGAACATTTAAAACTTGCTGTATACGGTGCTTGATTTTTGAAGATATCTAAAAATCAAGCAAAATGCCACATGGATAAAAAATTAGTCATTCTTTGTGTACATGTTATATTGATTAAATTTCCTATTCAGCCCAGTTCTCTCTGTGTGTTTTTCAACTCTTAACTCTCAAAGAAGCCTTGCTGGCTAAAGAAAAACATGACTTCTGCCTCTATTAGCAGCAGAAGCCTAACGAGGCTCGGACACTCTGACCGAAGTCGTCCCAGTCAAAATGCCTGGATAGTCACAACTTCTCTACATAAACACTATGCTGTGGCACAGTGTTGTGCTGGCATTTCTCAAGTTAGAAGAGACTTAATAAAATAAGAAATCAGAGAATTATACAACACACACAAAAAAAATTGCGTCAGTGTTCCAAAATTTATTTCTTTATTCTATCTGCAGGGCCTAGTACAGAGTTGCTCAAGAAGTTATTATCTACTCATCATGAAACACTGGTACTCCAATTAGAATGTATGTTTGCTACCCAATTTAATCAAGTTTTGTGTGTAGGGGCCAGGGGGTGGCGGGAGGATAGAAAATTCAGCTGCCATGACATAGCTGTGTGATGACCTCAGCCCTTCAGGACTCTAATGTAGTCTGACTTTTTTCTTCATTTTTTTTTTTTCACATGAAAAATGGGGGCCAGTCCTTCACTGCTGGCTCCTGTCCTCAATTATTGTTCAGCTGGTGTCGAGCAATTGAACATCAGTATCTACATGGATTAAAAGGCCAGCTATACGGTAGGTAATTTAATAATCCTATATCCAGTGCTGCGTCTGCTTTCTTGCATGTCTCTAAATAAGGCAACCTAGCTGTGCTCATGCATTCTTGCCCAGAATGAAGAGCAGATGTAATTTGCCACACATAATTGAAGATTCTGTTCTGTGGGAGGCACTGGCCTACTAAACCAGGTAAACATGCTCCCTGCCCCCATGGAGCACACAGACCAGTGGTCAGAAAAACGAAATTTTAAGGAAAGGGGTACAAGGAGAACCTACCCACCTCTGAACCCTGAGGGACATGTGCCACATTTCCCTAAACACAAAATAAAGTTCGGGGCCTTACGTGTTCCTCATAATATCTGTAAAGTTAACGCGGTCGCACTTAAAATCTTTCTTGGAACATGAGCAATAGTGAATTTATTTTCAGTAGAAAAACAATCTTTCCACAATCCTTAAGTCAAGAAATCAAAGAAGATGACAAGAAATTGCATTTTTGAAAGATAATAAATAAGAATGTATTCTACTTAAGAATGCAATATATTTGGCATGAGGAGTGAAACTACCGAGTATCTAAAGCATTCCTCCTAAAAACACACAGTTGTTTCTTCTTTCTTGTTCTCATGAATATCTCTGCATGTCAAGTGAAAAGATGCAAAAACGAGAAGAAACGGCAGATCCTATCACTATGGGAAAAACGACTGTCTCTTCCAACTCAAAGCAATTTTGACTTCAGAGAATGCAGAGAATAGCAATGGCATCTTCATGTGCTCCGTCAAGCAGAATCAGATAATATAAGTGGCTAGATTTTTCTGTCTTCTAGAATTCCTCTCTGTAGTCACAGATAGATGCACAAAGCATTTCTCTTTGTTAATTATTTACCTATAATAACATATTCCTCTTCTGACAAACGTAATTTTTCCTTGGCCAAAATAGAGTGAGACTATATCTTTTCTAATAAGTTTCATTTTTAAACATTTTGAATGAATATATTTCATGCTTTAGATGACATTAGCCTTTTCAATAAGAAGTAATAATTTATAATTTTAGAATGCACTTACTTTTTTCCTTCTGGAAATGATTTCTGTCAAGAGAATTTTATAAAGTTGTCTTTCTTACTGGATATAATAAAGACCACAATGAAATGGTATTTGTCATTCATACAATGTAGCCCAAGAAAGTGAAAATTGAAAAAAAGTGTGAAACCAGTTAGTTCTTAAAAATACAGGGAAAAAGAAACTGATACAACACTATTATAGAAACACTCGGTCTGGGCTATATTAGTTTTATTTGCTGCTCTTAAGAATTACTAAAGAAATAAAAAACTTTAAATGTTATTTATCTCTTTTACTTACTGAATTTAGACATAACTAATAAAATAGCCTTTTCAACCCTGCTATTCCTATAGAAATTATGGCCCCATAATTTCTAACAACCATGTTTATATTTTAAAGCAACTTGAAATTGTTGTTTATAATTACAGTTAAAATATTATTTTAATGAATTACAACATTCACATACACAGGGGTCTGTTTAAGAAGATAAAATCCATGCCCTTTTAAGGGTACAGAGAAATAATCGTATGCGACATTTTTAGTGCTTAAATTGCTGCACTATTACAAGCATTTGACATGCTTTATCTGGAAAAAAATATCCTTATGAACACCCCAGAGGTAAATAGTGTTGTTATGTTCTGTAAGATGCACTTGGGCAAGGTGGTTGAGTCGGCCGGAGTGACTCCGTTAGTGAATGAGGGTGCTGGACCTGCCGACTCCGAAACCTCCACGCTGAATTCCTTCTGAGACTGTTTTGAAAATGCGTTCATTACAAATTCTCTTCCTCCAGAGGCCTCTGCAAATCTTCTCTCTGGACGTTGTGTAGGCTGGAAGACAAAAATGAGCAGCGCTACATGGCAGATAAATTTATATTTTGCGCATCCAAAAACTAGTTTTACCTTGACATTGCTCCCTGTCTCCTCCCTTTATTAACTTGCCCAAACCGTTTCATGCCTTCTCAAACAAAACACCTCCAAAAAGCTTTGGTATGGGTTGAACTGTCCCCAAAATAGATTTCTTGAGGCCTTACCCCCTCTCAGTACCTACGAACAGGACCTTATTTGGAAATTCAGTCTTTGCAGATGTAATCAAATTAAGATAAGGTCCCGAGGATGGGCCCTAATCCACTATCACTCGCACTGTGATGAGAAGAGAGAAATATGGACGTAGACACTTGCAGAGAACACCAAGTAAAGACACAGACGCGGAGAAGATAAGCATGCGAAAGCACAGGCAGAGTGTAAAGGCCGGTGGCCATAGGCCAAGAAATGAGTGAGGCTGACAGAATCCGGCAGAGATAAGGAAAGATGCCTTCCTAGAAGCTTTGGAAGAAGTTGGGTTTTGGACTCCGAGGCTCCAGAGCCGTGAGAGAATGCATTTCTGTGGTTTTCAGCCTTCCAGTGTGCACCAGTTTGTTATGGCAGCCCCCAGACACAAATACAGATGCTGAGGAAGAGGAGAACGGAAGGGTGCGTGTATGACAGCCATCTCTCCCATACCAGGGCTGAGTCTCACTTCTCACGAGTTAATTCACAGCAGCATTGGACTGAAATGAACTTTCTCTCTAGCTCTCATAGCTGAGGAATAGGATTTATGTGATGTATTTTGGGGGTGGCTTAGAAAGGGCAGAAACTTATTTCCCACAGTTCTGAAGGCTGTGAAGTCCAAGATCAAGGCACCAGCAAATTTAGCATCTGCCGAGAGAGCTGGCTTCCCGGTTCCCAGGCAGCATGTTCTGTGTGTTCACATGGAAAGAGGATCAAGGAGCTCTCTGCATTCTCCTCATTCATGAAGGCTCCGTGCTCAGGACCTAATCACCTGCCGAAGCCTCACTTCCAAATACCATCATCAGGTTGGGGATTAGGTTTCATCTCAGCAATTTGGGAAGAGGAAATGCAACATTCAATCCATAGCAGGCACTTACTAAGGAGACTTCACATACCATCCTAGGTCCGCCTATTGTGTACTATCACAGCTGACCACAGAGAACAAAGAAAATAGAGAAATTTTACGAATGCTTGCAATGTATGATGCCACCACTCCGTTTCTTCTCTTGTTTAACCTCGTTAAATTACTCCCTGTCAAAAAGTTGGGATACTGGGCTTCTAATTTCATCACAGTACTATAATCCCACTTTAAAGTCCTCCAGAAACTCCTGGCCAATTGAGATTAATTTACCAGACGCGCAGAGAACGTTAGAGTTAATCTTTCAGGTATCCACATCACCCACCTCATTCACCAACACAAATCCCCCACTCTCTGCTTGCAGGGTTCAGAGAAGGATAACAATCAGAGGCTGGCGAAGAAGGGAATGGGTGTGGAATAATTTATCTCGTCATAACTTTGTGCTTTAGACTTTTACTATTTTGTGAGAATTGCCTTATTTAGCTCCACACGACAATACTGTCCTTTCCATATTGCAAGTGAGGAATTTGAGGCGTGAGGGAGATGAGTGACTTGCCCAAGGTGCCAACATCAGTAAGTGCCAGACCGAGAAGTGGACGCCAAGTGTTCTGAATCTTCCTCTAGCACGTATTTTCTGCTTTGAGTCTGGTGCACGTATTCTCTTTCACCCCTCAAGAAACACAATTTTTCATTGAAAACGTATATTCTAAAATGTTTTATCTTAGTAAGCGAACGGGGGAAGGAAGCCCTTTTTTCTAGAAAAAGAACAAAACTTTCCAACCTTGCTGCTCAGCTTCCTCCCCTCATTGTCCTTGCAGCACAGAGGAGTGATAAATAGCACAGACGTATTCACATCTGTCTCCATCACTTACCAGTTGAATGGACTACAGGTGGTTGCTGGAGCCCCTGCAGCCCAGAGCTGCTCGGAGAATCAAATTGTGTGATGTATGTAAACTGTATAGTACAGGGTGGTGCATGTCATTAGCACGCAGTGAGACAGGAGCCTCTGTAGCCCTTTAACCTGCATCCTTGATGCTCAGATCTGCAACTGGCCTCAGACACACAAGTGAGGAAACGGAGGCCCACCCACAGAGGTGATATGCTCTCCCACGGTTGCAACTGGATGTTAATCACCTTGCTTGGAGGCGAACGTGTCAAGACACTTAGTCCAGTGTTTCTTTCTTTGCTTCCACTAAACCATGAGCCTCCTTTAAAACAATAAGATAAATAGACATGCAGAAACAAAATTCGTGAATGTTAAGGCAACATCATTCTAAGTCACCTCTTCTTTGCATCTAGCAACCTAAGCCTTTTCAATGTAAAAATTATCCCTTTTAAAATAAGTTTACTCTCTTACTGTTGGCCTTTCGAAGGTCATTTCATGCTTGAAGTATCATCTTTGAAGAAGCATCATAAAGATTGCCATTTTATTCGGTTTGGGGTTTCCTTTAATGAATATGCATTAGCTTCTTTAGAAGTATTTCTTTTCAAGGTAAGAAAGGTAAGATGAATGACAAATATGACAGAAAATTATCTACTATATCAATATGCATTTCTTTCAATATGCATTTGGTTCCTGGCACGAAGCAATATACAATGTTTTAGTTCAGATTATCAGACCTTTGATTTTTTAAGTTATGTATACATAATATTCAATGCTTTTTGAAGTTACAACATTAGGTTTAGTATTACCTTTAAGAATGCTGAGTAATACTCAGAACCTCCCACAACCACATCAAAATTACAACTAAACTGCAGAACAAACATCATTCAAAACTACTGAAATCTAGCTGAACAGAAGCCTTACAACTAATAATATAAAGAAGAAGCCATACCAAGATTGGTAGGAGATGCAAAGATGCAGAATGGGCTGGTCCTACAACTACATGTGTCAGATAAAAATCAGGAGGGATATCTTGCCTGTATAGGTACCCCTGAGAAACAAGAGGTCCCAGCCCTACACAAGGCCCCTTAACCCAGGGTTCCAGTGGGAGGAAGAAAAGTCCCCATAACTACTGGCTGTTGAAAAAAAAAAAAAAAAAAGACTTCTGGCCAAGATGGAAGCGTAGATAGATACACTTTGCCTCCTCACACAACAAAAGAAGGACAACAATAAATTTAAAAACAAAAATAACCAGAATTGCCAGAAAAATCAAACTGCATGGAAGTCTGACAACCAAGGAGTCAAGAAGTACCATTCATCCAGACTGGTAGGAGGGGTAGATGGGCAGCCAGGGCAGAGGGGACTCTAGGCAAGGTGGCAGCAGGAGGACCAGGGCGGGCAAGGCAGCAACTGGTGGACCAGGCAAGGTGGCATCTGGCATACCAGGTGGTCCCGCATTTGTGTGTGGATAAATTGGGAGGAGCAACTGGGGAAGGAGACAGACACACAATCCAGTGTTCCAGTGTAGAGAAATAAAGCCTCAAAACCTCTGACTGTAAAAAACCTGTACAGTTTCTGGAGGCAGAAGAAACTCCCAGCCTCATGGGAGAGTTGGTAGGAAAGATCTGTAGGGTCCTAGATGTACACAAACCCACCCACCCAGGAATCAGCACCAGAAGGTCCAATTTGCTTGCAGCTAGTGGAGGAAGTGACTGAAAGCCAGCCAAGAGCCAAGCAAGTGACATTGTTCCCTCTGTGCCTCCCCTCAACATACAGTACCACAACACAGAAACTTGTGTTGCCCTGCCTTGGAAAATACATAAGGCTCCGCCTCTCACTATGTAATAAGTGTAACAAGACAAAAATATATGGGCCAAATGAAGGAACAGATCAAAGCTTCAGAAAAAGTACAGCTAAGTGATGAAGAGATAGCCATCCTATCAAATGAGGAGTTCAAAACACTGGTAATCAGGATGCTCACAGAAATGGTCGAGTATGGTCGCAAAATAAGGGAAGAAGTGAAGGCCTTGAAAAGTGAAATAAAGAAAAATGTACAGGGAACCGACAGTGACAGGAAGTAAACTGGGATTCAAATCAATGATTTGGACCAGAAGGAAGAAATAAACATTCAACCAGAACAGAATGAAGAAACAAGAATTCAGAAAAATGAGGAGAGGCTTAGGAACTCGAACATCTGAATCATAGGGGTGCCAGAAGGAGAAGAGAAGGAGCAAGAAATTGAAATCTTATTTGCAAACACAATGAAGGAGAACTTTCCCAATCTGGTGAAGGAAATAGACTTCTGGGAAGTCCAGGAAGCTCAGAGAGTCCCAAAGAAGTTGGACCCAAGAAAGCACACACCAAAGCACATCACAATTAAGTTACTCAAGATTAAAGATAAGGAGAGAATCTTAAAAGCAGCAAAAGAAAAGGAGACAGTTACCTACAAAGGAGTTCCCGTCAGACTGTGAGCTGATTTCTCAAAAGAAACCTTGCAGGCAAGAAGGGGCTGGAAAGAAGTATTCCAAGTCATGAAAGGCAAGGACCTACATCCAAGATTACACTATCCAGAAAAGCTATCATTTAGAATGGAAGGCAAATAAAGTGCCTCCCAGATAAGGTCAAGTTAAAGGAGTTCATTACCAAGCCCTTATTATATGAAATGTTAAAGGGACTTATCTAAGAAAAAGGAAAAGATCAAAACTGTGAACAATAAAATGACAAAAAACTCGTAACTATGAACAACCGAACCTAAAAAAAAAAAAAAAGAAAGAAAAGAAAACGAAAACAAACTAAGCAAACAGCTATAACAGGAAGAGAATCACAGAAAGGAAATCACATGGAGGGTTATCAGTGGGGAAGTGGAGAGGGGAAAATGGGTGAAGAAAAATATACGGCAAATAAAAATATAAAAGTAAGGTACAAAATAGACAGGGGGAGGTTAAGAATAGGGTGGGAAATGGGGAAGCTAAAGAACTTGTATGTATGACCCATGGACATGAACTAAGGTGGGGGAATGATGGTGGGAGGGGGGTAGAGGGCAGAGGGGAATAAAGGGGAGAAAAAAACGGGAGAACTGTAATAGCGTAATCAACAAAACATATATTTTTAGAAAGCCAGTGGGGATTGTGGCTGAGTAGGATGCAGTGTTTCTGGAGTCCCAGGCATTCTGCTTAAAGGGCCTGCATAAAGACGTAGTGGGACTCACCTGCTCTCGGCTCCAATGAGGAACTAAATTGTCTGACATCAGGACGAGAGCTGGAGGGGCAGATTTCTCCAAGAGAGAAGTGCTGGCATAGACCATTGTTTCTTTCCTGAGCATTCCCCTCACAGAGCCAGCAGGTGGGTGCCCTATCTGAGTCTCCATTAACCAGGCTCACACTTCTTGCCTCACCCTGATGATTCCCTGAGACCCCACCCCACCCTACTCGCAGGCCCACTCAAGCTATATCCAGTGGTTTTTCCATACAAAAGGCCTCTCTTGCCTCATCCTTCAGACTTTCCTAAAATCTATAAAACAAGTACCTGGCCTCTGCGTTCCCTGTACCTCTTGCTAAGTGACCCCAGGCCTGGAAGTAGTGGCAGGTGGCTTTGGTTCACAGATTGGCTTCTCCTGGGAGGCCCAGAGCTAGTGCACAGGGTGGACAGCCTTAAACCACTATGGATTACAACCCTACCACCTCCACGAGTGACACACTCAAGGAACACACTCAGTGAGCATCAAAGCCCGACTGAAGCAAGTCATGCTCCGTGGGATCAACCCCTGCCCAGTGGCCCCTTTGCTGCAAAAAAATCAGCCTGGGGGCCGGTTCCTCCCAGTGATGTGCCCAAAGCAATCAAGACTCAACTACAACAGGACAGTGCGCACAGCCCACACAGGGGTGCACCTGGAGTGCCCAGCTGGGGTGACTTGGAAAGGCCGCACCACTGGGACCTACAGGACACCTACTACACTAGGGCCACTCTACCAAGTCCGGGAGACGTAGCAGCTCTACCTAATACATGGAAACGAACGCAGGGAGGCAGCCAAATGAGGAGGCAAAGAAATATGTCCCAATGAAATATCAGGACAAATTTCCAGAAAAAGAATTAAATAAAATGGAGGCAAGCAAATTGCCAAATACCGAGTTCAAAACAATGGCTATAAGGATGCTTGGGGGAACTTAGTGAGAACTTCAACAGCATAAAAAAGGGCATGGAAACCATTAAAAAGAACCAGTCAGAAACGAAGGATACACTAACTGAAATGAAGAAGAATTTATAGGGAATGAGCAGTAGAATAGATGAAGCTGAGAAATCAGTAATTTGGAATATAAAGAAGAAGAAAACACCCAAAAGAACAGCAAAAAGAACAAAGATTACAAAAAAAAAAAAAAAAGGATAATGTAAGGAGCCTCTGGGACAACTTTAAGTGTACCAACATTTTCAACATGGGGGGTGCCAGAAGGGGAAGAGAGAAAGCAAGACATTGAAAACCTGTGTGGAAAAAAATAGTGATGGAAAACTTCCCTACTATTGTGAAGAAAATAGACTTATAAGTCCAGGAGGTGCAGAGAGTCCCAAAGGGGCCCACACCAAAACACATCATAATTAAAATGCCAAAAGTTAAAGACTGCCTTTACGTTGCTTAAAAGCAACAACAGAAAGGTGGTTATCCTATGGGGGAGTTCACTGTCAGCTGATTTTTCAACAGAAACTTTGCAGGCAAGAAGGGATTGGCAGTAAATATACAAGGTGATGAAAAGCCAGGACCTACAACCAAGATTATTCTGCCCATTAAAGCTACCATTTAGAAATGAAGGACAGAGAAAGAGCTTCTGAGATAAGAAAAATTTAAAGGAGTCCATCATCACCAAACCAGTATTACAAGAAATGTTAAATAGTCTTGGAGGGGGAGGATCAGGAAAGGTGGGGGTGGGAGGAGGAGGAGGAGAAAAGTAGGAACAATAAATGGTCATTAAAAAAGAATAAAATGTTACTATTTGTGACAGCATGGATGAACCTGGAGAGTATTATGCTAAGTACAATAAATCAGTCAGAGAAAAACAAATACCACATGATTTCACTTACATATGGATCCTAAAGAGCAATATAAATGAACACACAAAACAGAATTAGAATCACAGATACAGGGAACAGACTGATGATTGGCAGAGGGGAAGGAGTTGGGGGATTGAGTGGAAAAGGTTAAGGGATCGAAAAGTACAGATTGGTAGTTACAAAATAGTCATAGTGATGTAGAGTACCGCATGGGAAATACAGTCAGTGATAGCGTAATGACTATCTGTGGTACTGGAAATATCAGGGGGAACTCCTTGTAAAGTATGTGATTTTCTAACCACTGTGCTGTACCCCAGATATTAATACAAAATAGTATTGACCTTAAACTGTAATTGAGAAAAGAAACTAATTAGCACACAAAACAAAACAAAACAAAACAAAACAAAACAAAACAAAAAGAACGCTGAACAGTCTAGGGGTTCTTAGGGAAGGTCAGGTATGAGGACATTTTTCTTTGGGCAGTTCCCAGACAATACCTGATGCTCTGGTTTAGCTTTTCCCAAGTGCTGTGTCCTTGAGTGCAGAGGGGTGGCCAGCTGCAGTGGGTTCTTCCAAATCTAAGGTTCATCAGATGTTTTCCCTGTCCTTTGTATCTGTAAAGAAGCACCACCACCCTGCAATAAAAGGATTCCCAAGTTACGTTTCATGAAATTTCAGTTTTCAATTAAAGATGGGGCTTAAGGGCAATAAATGGGGAGATGTGAAAAGAATTGTATGAGGTTGCCCAAAATAAATAGTATTTTCTTAAAAGAAATTATTCGGTCTACCGCTAAGCATACCCCATTCATCAGATACACTCTAGGCTATTGCTTGTATGACCTGCATGATGCCTAAAACTTTGACATAACCACATAATTCCAGAATAACATTAATATACAAAATGCATGCCTAACATCTCAAACATACTTTGAGAGAGAGAGAGAGAGCTCTTCTTAATTCATTTTATGCATTATGATTAATGAAAATGAGAAGAGTAGATTATCTGGAGGAGTTTGGCACAGGAAGGTACTTCCTAAAATATTTAGATTGAAAAAAATGTTGAAAATTAGTAGAGGGAGGGAAATAATCAGAGTTCAATAATTAGAGCTATGATCCTTTTTAACTGATGATGTTTTCATTGAAATAGGCACTAATTCATTTAACCAATATTTATTGAGAGTCTGCTATGTGCAAGGCACTGAGTTAAGTGCTATATTAGTTAAATTATAACCTACCATTCAGTGAATTTATAGACTAGAAGAGTACACAAGACATGTACATAGAACATAAAATAGAAACAATGTTGATAAGGACCCGAGGGCGTGATGTTTGAACTTGAATGATAGGTCAGATTTTAATGTGTGAGGAATGAAGCATAGAACTATTTAGATAGATAGAAGAAGAAAAAAACACTAAGGTATAAAAACTTGGACAAATAAAAAAAGCAATATTGATTCTGTTAAATAGTGTATATAAAAGAGATCAGAAGAAAGTATGTTAAAAGGAAGTAGAAATATATCAGGGAGGACCTTAATATTAGTTTTGATTTTATTTTGAAGGCAGCGATGAGGCACTGAAGCTGTTTAAGCAAGGGCGTAATGCAATGAGCGCTGTAGTACAGCATAATTTTCCATGGATGTACGAGTATCCTAAGGGTAAGAGACTAACAGAGGTGAAACCGTGAGCCCAAGGAAGAGGGTAATAAAAAGTGAAGAATGAGCTGATGTGTATTATGGTTCATGATGACATGAAAACCAACGGCATCTGTAAGATTGAAGTAGACCGCATGGGTGAAAACTAACAGAGGAACCAAGAATAACCCTTCCACTTTAAGTCTAAACAACTAGAATGATGATGAGACCACACACAGGATATGGGCACCTCAGGAGCCTTAATCACAGCAAGGCAATGAATTCCATATATTGAATAGGATGCTCCAGTAAGAAATCTTGATGAAGACGTTGAGAGTTAGAAATATAAAACTTGAGCTCAGTAGATAAGTCATAATTCAGAAGTTACCAATGTACTGGAGATAGAAAAAATTTCATAAGACAGAATTAGATTGCTAAGGAAAGGAGGTGAGGAGGGGCGGAGATGTTCAAGGGAGGTCGCTGGCATCATAGTCTCGAAGGGCTCCATGACAAATTTCCAAAGCTGGGTGACTCAGGCTACACATCTGAAATCAAGGTGACAGCAGGGTCATGCTCTCCTGGGGGCTCTGGGGAAGAAGCCAACTGTGCCTCTTCTAGTTTCTGGTGGTGGTTGCTGGTGATCCTTGGCATCCTGGGGACTGGGGCAATACCACTCCAAACCCATCCCAATCCATTATGAACTCAACTTGATTACCTCCGCAAAGAACCTGCTTGCTAGTAAAGTCACTTACAGACCGCAGTGACCCCTCCATCTGCAATATAGCGCAGTGATGTCTTGTCACCAATCGCTCATGGAAATGGCTGATTTTAACGTTGCTTGCATCATTTCAACTTTCCCATTGTACTGCTCCTCACTAAACGAAGCAGTCGAAAAGCGTCATATAAAATTTCCTAAGAAAAACGTCTACACATAATTCAGTAGTATCACATTTTTCATAAGTAAAGCATATAAAATAATAAAGGAAGTGCCCCCCCAAAGTCCTTGCTTTGTAAGTAATCCTCATAGAAGTGGGCTCATGAAGCTTACCTTTCACTTCATAATTCTTTAAAAGAAGGAAAAAGATAGGGCAAATGTCATTATTCCTGTTGTGGGTATAAGCTTCGGAGAAGCCATATCCGAGTCACAGAGGGAACCAGAGAAGACACTGAAACTCGGGTCCCCTGTCCAGTCTGCTCTGCCTATTCTACAAAATGACTTCTCTTTTACTGTCCTCAAAGTTTCTTTCACATTGATCAGACCTACTTTTCATGAGAAAATGATTCTCTTATATAGCCTAATAAAGACTATGCTGATAAATTTAAAGGTTTTGATAATAGGACGTGTATAGAATATTTGAGCGCATTACACATATATGGAGCCTAACACCTCAAAGGGAAGATACATATCCATTGCACACACATATGAGACATTTACTAATAAATGCGTGCTCAACCACAAAGAGAATTTTCAAGAAATGTTAGACAATATGTATAATGAAATCACGTTATCTGAACAAAATGCAATAAAACTAGAAATCAAAAATACAGCCCCTAGATACAAATTTTAGGGCACTTCTTTGAAAAAAATTTTTTGTCAAAGAAATTAGATTGGAAATTACTATTTAAAATTAAATAACAGTGAAAACACTCAACATAAAATCTTGGAGAACATGCCCTGACTGGGGTGGGTGGCTCAGTGGGTTGAGCGTCATCCTACAAACCAACAAGTTACTAGTTCGATTCCAGGTTGAGTGTCACCCTGCAAACCTACAGGTCACTGGTTCGATTTCAAGTCAGGGCACAGGCCTGAGTTGTAGGCCAGCTCCCTGGTTGGAGGCGTGTGAGAGGCAACTTATTGATGTTTCTCTTGCACATCGACGTTTCTCTCCCTCTCCTTCTCCCTCCCTTCTCCTCTCTCTAAAAATAAATAAATAAAATCTTTTTAAAAACTTGGGGAATACAAAGTAGTTAAGGAAAATATCACTTTAGTATACAAGAATGACTGAAAAGTGATTGTCTGGATGAGAATATGAATAACAGGTTAAAATAAAAAATATATGAGGAAGAAAATAATAAAAGTATACAATGATTCTATTTTTCATCTACCTATCTATTTTGGGGGGATGGTGTGATATCAGGAATAAGAAATGAGTTTAATAATAAGGAACCTGGACTTTCTTTGAAAGAACACAGAATTTCTAAGACATCTGCTTTAAAAAACTTTCAGCATAGTTTGGCAGAAGAAGAATCCTCAGTCATTGAAACTGGGTGATATAATTAAATACCTTCTTATCAAGATGGTGCCCCACACTGGTTTCTCTTAATAAGGCAATTATAACTCTACTTTCAAAATGTAAAACTACCCAGAGACAGAAATGTAAAATCAAAATAAGCTTTCAGACCACATCTAAGATGTAAAATACATGGAAGAAAATGAAATTTATATTAGAATTTTTATACTTGCTAAGATCAATGAAGCATAATCAGGATTCTCAATTACTCTACATTTTCTTGCTCAGCAAAGTGATGAAAGATACCAAATCCATGACTTTCTATCTTCAAAACATATTATCCCCTGGTAGGCATACTCACTGGTAGGCTCATGGTTTTGAGTAGGTGATGGGAAAGAAAAGTAAGCCCGAGACTCCAACTCTTGCCAAAGTAATGGGATAACATCACACCTCAATTGCTAAACCACACAAAACCTAGAAAACCCAGGAGATCAGCAAAACAAAAGAGACAAAAAAATAAAAAGCTATTTGCTAAAGGATTACATCTTAGATTACATTTTAATCTAAGAAGAATTTCTTAGCTCTTTACTTAAACCTCTCTATTCCTCCTGTTTGACAGGTTATCCAAATATAGTCTTTCCCATATGCTGCCTTATCACTTGAAACACACCTCTAAAGTCCATTAATTTAGGGTATTTTAATCGTCTATTATGAGCCTCCCCCACCAGACTGCCTCTAGAATCAATGAACACATCACATGTTGAATCTCCATTATAAGTCTACTCCCCTTAAGGGTACCACTGCACCGCCAACCCATGTCCGTAGTTGGCCCTCGACAATAGTTTGTTGAAGAAGGAAAAAAGTGAGGAAGGAAAGAAGGAGGAAAGAAAGAAGAAATGCAAAGCAGGAAATGGAAAGGGAAGGCACTTAGGACAAGAGGCACAAGGCCTAGTAAAAGCAAAACGTGGTGATTTACAGCCCTTATATTAAAAGAGCAGTTATTCCTTATATTTTTCCTTATATTGGAAAAAATAATGTAAGCAAAAGTGAGAATTCTAACATAATAACAGCACTTGGATTGTTTGGGGTTTTTGGTTTGCCTGATCATTTTAGTGTAGGGGAAACAGCCGAACGCACCACAACTATATCCCTATCAGGAATGACGCTCAGCATGTGGGAGAAGGATTTCCGACAGCATGGGATGTGGACGCTTCGCACACATCCAGCTTTTCTCCTTTCTCCCTCCCTACACCCGTCTCCAAAACATTTCATTTCAGATACACTTGGAAAGGCTACTGCTCATGCAGCGTATTTGCTGACATCTCCAGGTAACGGGAGCTACACTATAGCCATAGAGCAGAAAGAAGGTCTCTTAAGGTTAGAAATCCCCCTGACAGTGTTCACTTTCCTCCACAACCTCGCCAGCACTTGTCGCTTGTTGATTTGTTTATGATGGTTGTTCTGACTGGTGTGAACTGTAATTGAACAGCAATAAAAAAAATGAATCAAAACATAAATAAAATGGTAAAAAAAATCCCTCAATAATACTTGAAGGATTAGTAAGACGTTAGAAAGAGACGGAAAAGGGTAGCGTTTATCTCCATAAGTGTGTATGAGCTACTTCATTTCGCCTTAAATGCCCTTTGTGCTCAGAAATAAATAAACCTATGGAAGAGGTAGAAACCTTATCTTTGTCTTCAAAATGACGAGTGAGTTCATGCGAATGACATTCTGCCCGACGACACCTGATAAGGACTCTTGGATACGTGTGACTGTGAGACTGTGCAGATCCATATTTGGCCCTGAAAGGCACTAAGTCACCAGACTCAAGTCTGTTAACCCCTGTGCTGTAGTGGTGGGGGACTGGTAGCTCTCTGCTCGTGATGAGCTTCATAAAATAATACTGAACCCAAAGAGCCGGCATATGACCCCAGAACTCCAGTGGCTTGAACCTCCTGGTTATTATCTTAGTTCTTGGAATATTTCCCTTTTGTGCTTGGGAGCATTTTTTATGGCATCAAATACATTATTTCTCTGTCACTTAAAAAAGATTGTGCAGCAAGTGGATTGCTAGGCCTACAGAGAAACATTTATCAGATTTCCAAGGTACCAGATGACTAAAACAAGAAAGAATACTTTGCACCACACATCGCTTCTTTCACAAGTGATAATGCTCACCGATCTAGAACTCATCATGGGCTAGATCTGTGCAAAGGTTAAGCGATTTGCCCATGGGGATATAATGTGTAAATGCCAGACAAGGTCTGAATCTAAGCCTGACTGATAATATACTTTCTAATACGTCCCCTCGATTTTAATTCCAACTTATCCTTATTACAGCCCAGGATTTAAACAGATCAATCATAGTTGCATTCATTCATTCATACGTACATACATTCATTTATTTATTCCAGAAATATTTTTGAGCGGCCGCTATGTGCCAGTGATTATACTTCTGTGGATAAAGAGACTGAGCTCCAGAGAAGTTAAAATCTTCTGAATAAGATTCTTGTTTTCATTCTTTTTATTGTTTGTATTTTTTTCCCAAACATCTGATGTTGATTATCTAAATTCAATCCAGTATAAAGCATCTTAATTCTTTGGGCATCTGTGTTGTCCCTTAATGAGACACACAATTCTCTGTAATTTATTAATCCGAATGATGGCAGGCCTCAGTAATTAGGAGAAGTGGACTGGGGCTGAATACTAATGGTGCTTCTAATATTATTACACTCATTCTGAGTTTCAATACAGTTGCTGATGGACTGTACCTTGGGAGCACTAATACCTGAAACAAAAAAAAAAAAAAGCTATTTCTTACATAACTTTCCAAACAGATATAAGTTGTTAGTGGATTTCCTCTAAACAACTCTCTTGGGAAGCTGGTTAATGTCGTACATCGGAGGAGTATGACAATAACTTTTGAGCACATACTGATTGTTCAGTCCTGTCCGGAGTGCTCTATGCTACACAAGGAATATTACGGCAGTTCTGAGTGACTAGGAGTTCTCATACCCTAGAGCTCTGAATGATGGATGACCAAGATCAGTGACCTTGGAGGACGGTACTCACTGAATCACCTTGGCTAAGCCTAGGAAGAATGAGGGGAAGAAAGAAGGGAGGTAGCCGGTAGAGCATCAGAATAACAACAAAGTTGTTGAGGGCTTTCAGAAGCCAGGGCTATTAAGGCTGGACAGTCCTGAGGCAGAGAGCAGATAACGAATGAGCAAACATAAAAGAAAAATTAGACATTTTTAATTTTAAGCAATGGAATTTGCTACTGGAGATGGATCAATATGCAAGCTGCAGCTACATACCCTGGGAGAGAGGAATTACAATATTTCTCTTTCCTTGAGTGGGGTGAGCCTGGATTTGCATACTTACCATAAATGTTCACCTTTTCAAATGTTTAGGATTCCATATTTCCCGCTTTCCACTTTATTTATGCTAATGTGGCATTTCATGATTATTGCGATTATTTTTCTGGAGCAGGGTTCACAACTTATACTCTAGTTATTGTTTCTTTGTCAAATTGTAAATAAATTATTTTGTTTAAAGTATTATACTAACATATAACAAAATAGATATAGCCAGCTGGCTTTTAAATAATGTCAATATATGTATATGATTATACTTTTTTTTATAAGATATTTCCTAAGGAACATTATATTTGAGATTAAAAATTAAATTGATAAATGTAGGTTAAAAGCAGCAAAGCCATAAAGTAGGTGCTGAACTTCTAGTCAAGAGTCCAGAATTTACATTTTAGTTTCCTCACAAAACAGAGGACACCTTAGGCAAGTTTCTTAAACATAATGACTGTGTTCTTTCAGCCATAACATTGTACTATAACTAAAGTGTCCCCTGGTGTCACTTGTGTTTAAGTATAATTGGTCTGCTTTGACACTAATTATTAAAATCTTATTAACTTTGCCTCTATATCTTTATAGGAACTCATCAAAGTCCCATCCAGTTATTTCTGGGAGTCCCTTGGTGTATCTCAAATAAAACCAAAACTATGTCTATTGACTATGGTACACCAAACAGTATCTTGTTCTGTCATCCCTGCTCCCTGAAGCTTCCCAACATACACCGATGCTGGGGTTCACAACTGATACCCCCATGTTCCTTCCAAAGATTCCACCTTCTAACTTCAAAAACTGCTGCCTCTTAAGCTGCGAGTGTCCAGAGTATCAAGTGCCTCCCTGAAATTGAGTAGCCAAGCATCTGCAACAGAGGGCATCTTAAATGGAATTGAGAAGAATGCCTTTCTACCCAACTGTTATCACTCTGAACAGCACAGTGTGGTTTCGTGTCTCACACCGAATGTGATCCCAACAAGTGATTCCAACAGTGATTCTAACAAGTAATCACTCCTTCATCTTCTGCTACAACCCTTTCCCCATAAGGCTCAGACATGAGTCCCTGGGGCTTGTCCACCCCATGGTTGTCACAAGCCCCCTGCTGTGCTCTCTACAGTTTTGAAGAGTAAGGAATGCCACATTCTTTATTCCTTGTAACTATATTACATTCTCTTCAGGCTCTACCACTGTCCAAAGCTATCAAGAAATTGTATGGAATATAGTTTGTGGTTACCTTCTTCCCCAAAGTTGCTTCTGAACTTGGGAGCTTCCACATTTCAAGAGAAACTAAGGAAAGCCTTAGATTCAGTCCAGATCATCATAAATCAATGTCTTCTTCAGGTCCATAAAATTGTATGGAGAAGCCTAGCTGTATCCCCATGGTAACTCCATTCTTGCTAAACCAATCTCTCCCTTGGTGAACTTTGCTGAGATTCCCAAGCCAATGTGGCTTTTACCTATGTCTCTGAAGACACCCACATAGATAAAATAGGCTTGGGTTTCAGCCACATGTCACTCCTCATTTCTACCAGAATTAGGAAGCCCGATAGATAATCATTCCTTCTTCCACCATTGGTCCTCTCTTTCCTTTTTTCCTTTCCCTTGGAAACAGAATTATAACCCCCACCTTCCTGTCTCAGATGATTCAAGTTCACCTACTTGAAGGGCATAAATCAGAAGTCACAGAATCACATGTGTCTATTTCATTTACAAAGGAAGTTATTATATTTGGGTCAACACTAAAAATTAGATGATTTTACCTTTAGAATTCATTATGTGTGTCTTCCATTAATAAGTCAAAAGATCTGACAATTTGGGCTCACATTCTGCATGTTAAGAGTGAGCAGTGGTGGCTCTGGAGGACATGCTTGGCTCCCAAGGTTGCATAGGAGACCCAAGGTGGTAGAGGAGTAGGTGGAAGCTACACTAACCTCCTCCCAGGACTAGTCTAGAAATATAGCTACACTGTAGAAAAGTCATCCTGAATAACTAATTGAACACTAGCTGAAGAAAGCCTTATAACCACAGACAAAATAAACCATTTCATCACAATGAGACTGGCCCAGCAAGGAGAGCTGATAGGCTCCAAATAGGTTGACCAAGGAGAGTCAAAAGTAACATCCGACAAAGTCCTACACCAGAGTCTCTGCAGATATACCTAATATATAAAAACAAATACAAAATAGGAAGACAAAGAAATAGAACCCCAAATGAAAGAACAAGAGACTTCTCCATAAGAAGAGGTAGATGAAATTGAAGCAAGCAATTTATCACCTGGAGAGTTCAGAGTAATGATTATAAGGATATTCAACAGCATGAAAAAAAGACATAGGCCATAAAAAAGACCAGTCAGAAATAAAGAATGAAGTATCTGAAATTAATGATACACTCAAATAAATAAATAGTAGGATAAATGAAGCAGAGGATTGCATCAGTGATTTGGAAGACAAAGAAGAAAGAAACATGAGGGCAGAGTAGCAAAAAGAATTTAAAAGAATGAAGAGAGCTTAAGAAACATTTTGGACAACTTGAATTGTAAAAACGTTTGTATCATGGGAATACCAGAAAGGAAAGAGAGAGAGCAAGGGATTGAGAATCTATCTGAAGAAATAATGATTAAAGACTTCCCTAACCTGGTGAAAGGAAATGACAGACAAGTCCAGGAAGCTCAGAGAGTCCCAAAAAAGTTGGACCCACAGAGGCCCACACCAAGACACATCATAATTAAAATGACAAGGCTTAAAGACAAGAAGAGAACACTAAAAGCCATAAGAGAAAACCAGGGAGTTAAATACAAGGGAGCACAAATTAGATTGGCATCTGATTTCTCAACAGAAAATTTTAGACCAGAAGGGAGTGGCATGAAATATTCAAGATGATGAAAGCCAAGACCTACAACCAAGGCTACTTCACCCAGCAAGACTATCATTTGAGATCAAAGAGAAATAAGGAGCTTCCCTGACCAGAAACAGCTAAAGGAATTTGTTAACACCAAAACAGTACAGCAGCAAATGTTAAAGGGCTTGCTTTAAGAAGAAGAAAAAGAGAGAAAGAGAGAAAGAGAGAAAGAGAGAAAGAAAGAAAGAAAGAAAGAAAGAAAGAAAGAAAGAAAGAAAGAAAACAACAAAATATCACTAAATATGTATGCATCAATAATCATCTTAAATGTAAAAGGCTTAAATGCACCAATGAAAAGACATAGGGTAGCTGAATGGATAAGAAAACAAGACCCATATGTATGCTGCCTCCAAGAGGCCAACCTCAGATCGAAAAATACACACAGACTAAAAGTAAAGGGATGGAAAAAGATATTTCATGCAAATGGAATGGGGGGAAAAGGCTGGGGTGTCATCACTTATATCTGACAAAATTGACTTTAAAACCAAGGCTTGTAAGAAACAAGACAATACATAATGACAAAGGGAATAATCCAACAAGAGGATCTAATAAACTTATAAGTTTACTTAGACATTGGTCTAAGTCACTCATAAACATTTACACACCCAACATAGGAGCACCTAAATATGTGAAGCAAATGTTGATGTACATAAAGGGAGAATGTGACAGAAATACAATAACAGTCAGGAATTTTAACACCCTATTGACTTCAATGGATAGGTCTTCCAGGCAGAAAATCAACAAGGAGATGGTGGCCTTAAACAACACACTGGATCAGATGGAATTAATTGATATCTTCAGAGCATTTCACCCCAAAGCAGCAGAATATACACACTTTTCAAGTGCACACAGAACATTTCCTAGGATGGACAGCATGTTGGGACACAAAACAAGTCTCAATAAATTTAAGAAGATGAAATCAAATCAAGCATCTTCTCTGACCACAATGCTATGAAACTAGAAATCAGTCACAAGAAGAACACTGAAAAACACTCAAAGACATGAAAGCAAAATAACATGTTATTAAACAATGAATGGGTCAACAATGAGACCAAGGAAGAAATCAAAACATACCTTGAAACAAATGAAAATGAGGACACAGCAAACCAAAATCTGTGGGAAACTAGGAAAGCAATCCTAAGATGAAATTTCATAGCATTACAGGCCCATCTCATTTTAAAAAGTGCTCAAATAAATGATCTTACTTTACACTTAAAGGAACTTGAAAAAGAATAACAAACAAGCCAAAAGTGAGTCAAAGAAAGGAAATAATAAAGATCAGAGCAGAAATAAATGAAAAAGAGCCTAAAAAATGATACAAAAGATTAATGAATCCAAGAGCTGTTTCTTTGAAAAGATAAACAAGATTGACAAACTTTTAAAAAGACCATCAAGAAAAAAAGAGAGAGGACTCAAATAAATAAAATAAAAAATGAAAGAGGAGAAATAAAAACTGACACCAAACAAATACAAAGGATCATTAGAAAATATGAATAGCGGCTTCCGGCCAAGATGGAGGCATAGGCAGACGCACTGTGTCTCTTCTCACAACCAAATTAAGGACAACAAAGATTTAGAAACAAGAAAACAACCAGATCTCAGAAAATCAAACTGTTTGGAAGTCCAACAACGATTCATCCAGACCGGTAAGAGGGGCGGAGTCGCGGCAGGAAAAAGCGGAGGTGCGGACGGGCA
>PVKU01009278.1:0-63528 GCA_004027475.1 Anoura caudifer
TGCGTGCCCGTCCGCACCTCCGCTTTTTCCTGCCGCGACTCCGCCCCTCTTACCGGTCTGGATGAATCGTTGTTGGACTTCCAAACAGTTTGATTTTCTGAGATCTGGTTGTTTTCTTGTTTCTAAATCTTTGTTGTCCTTAATTTGGTTGTGAGAAGAGACACAGTGCGTCTGCCTATGCCTCCATCTTGGCCGGAAGAGAGAGTCTGTTTTCTTGACTTTCCCATCTTGTAGAGGCTGCCCGCATGTCTCTGCTTGTGGTCCCCTTCCTCCATCTTCAAAGCCAGCAACTTTGCATCTCTCTGATCCTTCTTCTGTAGTTACGTCTCTCTTTCCTTTTTAAGGATCCTTGTGAATACAGTGAACCCTTCTGGATAATCAAGGATGATCTCCCCATTTTAAGGGCACTGATTTGCAGCCTTTGCCATGTAATGTGATACATTCCTGGGTTCCATGGGTAATGACGTGGGCGTTTGGGGCAGGGGCATTGTTCTGCTTACTGTGGATAGTTGGGGGAAAGTAACACTTGATCAAAAACCTGAACTAAGGAAGGGAGATAGTGAAAGTGTAGACAGAGAAAATAGTTATAAAGGCCCTGAGGTGGAAATATGTCTAGAGTGTTCAAAAGAGAATAAGGAGGCAAATATGAAACTGAGTGAGTGAGGGGAAGGGTAGTAGGAAATGAGGTCTGAGAGGTAATGGGGGCCTATCACAGGGCCTTGTAGGTCATTGTAACAACTGGCTTTTACCCAGAACAGGTGGAAAACAGATTGAATGCGACTGTTACTGTGGGGAGAAGAGACTTGGGGGCAGGGTGGAAGCAAGGAGGCTAGATAGGAGGCTCTGCACTAAGCCGGGTGAGGGATGTCAGGGCCTCAGTCAGAAAGTAGGGAAAGAGAAGTAACAAAAAAAGGTGGAAGAGAAGAAACAATAGCAAGGTAGTAGATTTAAAATGAACCAAAATCAAAGATATAAAACAAAGTGTACTAACCACTCCAGTAAAAGGTAGAGATTGTCAGAATGTGTAGCAAAAGCAGGATCCAGTTCACCCTCCAGATCCATATTTCTTCAAGCAGCCTATGAATCCTCCCTGGCAGTGTCTTTAACGTCTACATTCCTACTTCCAGTCTGTTCAGGCTATTTAGGCTTTTTCTATCATGCTCCTCTAGGTTTTTTTTTTTTTTTTTTTTTAAGATTTTATTTATTTTCAGAGAGAGGGGATGGGAGGGAGAAAGAGAGGGAAAGAAACATTGTTGTGTAAGAGAAACATTAGTTGGTTGCCTCTCACACGCCCCCAATCAGGGACCTGGCCTGCAACCCAGGCCAGTGCCCTGACTGGGGATCGAACTGGAGCCTTACGGTTCACAGGCTGGTGCTTGGTCCACTGAGCCACACCAGCCAGGGCATGTTCCTCTAATCTCTTTCAACGCCCACTCACTGCTCAATTCCAAAGCCACTTCTGCATTTTTAGTTATTTGTTACAGCAGCACCCCACTTGCACCAAAGTGTACGCTACTTTTAAGTTGCTGCCATAGGAGATAACCACAAACTTTAGTGGCTTAAAACAGCACACATTTATTATTATGTTTCTATGGGTCAGATGTCTGGGCACAGTTTGGTTTTCTTTAGAGCTTGGGTTGCTCTAAAGGGCTGGTATTCCTTTCTGGAATGAACTTTGGGAATGAACTGCTTCCAAACTCATTCAGGGTGTTGGCTGAATTCAGTTCCATGTGGTTGTAGGTCCCTGTTTTTTTGCTGGCTGTTGCCTGGAGGTTTTTCTCAGCTTTTAGAGCCTGCTCTCATTCCTTAGCTTGTGGCTTCCCTTCCATCTTTAAAGGCAATAAATGGCGGATAAGTTCTTTTGTATGCTTTGAATCTCTCTGACCTCTCTTGTTGAATCACTGGGTTGACTTTTCTGCCAGCTGCTGCTAAGGGCTCATTTGATTACATTGGGCCAAGTGGATTACCTGCCTCCCAGCTCCCCAAAGAAGAATATTCCTATGAAACCTTTGGGATGTGGAAATGGCCTAAAGCAAAGAAGCGATTGTGTATCTCAAGGCACTTTTGCTAATGGATGCACAGAATAAGTTTGTATAATGCACAGATGCTCACAGACACAGTCCAAAGCTATGGCAGCTTGATGCTGAGATGCTGAGTGTTGTTCCCAGGGTAGGAGCTTGGTGCTGCAACTCTTGCTCTTGCTGCTGCTCAGGGAGCATGCTGCAAAAGTGCTGAACTCTGTTTTTGTAGGGTCTTTTTATAAAAACAAAGTGGCATAGAGCAGACTTGTGAAAGCAGAGAGACCTGTAATCCAAGGTAATTCTTTATTTTAAGATCAGCTGGTTAGTATCTTTAATACTATCTTGAAGTCCCTTCACAGCAGTACTTTCTTGAGTGTTTGAATTATCAATTAACCCAATCAGGGGACAGAAAATTGGGGCTGATGTCTTTAGATTTCTGTCTACCACATGCAAATTGGGGCAAAAGTAGGTTTTCAGTTGTTTGTATGGAAAATAATGCAATAAAAATTAATACTATAAAAACAAAGTCTGTGTTTCATGTACTCACAAATGTGAACCTACTCTTCCCCATTCTGTATGTCATGGTGAAAAATCTAGGGTGTCACCTCGGTCTCATCCTTACATACCTGAGGTGGAATGTTCTAGGGGAATTAGTTCAGGTTTTAACAATCTTAGTCTGATTAGACAAATAGGTAGATGACAGTGCTGTGTTATGTGACTATTTGTTACAACAGCAACTATTTACTTGTTTAATAAACAGTGAGTGATCCTAGGGACATTGAAGAATGTGAAAGCATAACGTATTTTATACTTTAAAGGATCTCTCAGTTGTCTGAAAAACACGCATTATAATATTCTTATTGGTGTCAAGGATTAAAGTTAATTAAATATCATTTTGTTAATTTATTTTTGTATAACACTGTAACATCCATGAGGTTCTTACACTTTTTGAAATCAAATGTGAAAATAACAAAGATCTGTGATAGGAAAATACACCAATCATAAATTGGCCATTGGGTGCCACTGCTGCTTCTACTTTGAGTTTAAGGAATTTACATGTAGGAATTAATGAGGCATAAGTGAAAAAGTATTTTTTTTAATTAAATTTTATTTTAATTGTTGTTCTTATACAGTTTTCTGTTTTCTACTCCCATCCCGTCCCTCCGCCCCAGCCCTCCCCAGCTCCCTTCCATTTCCACCCCCCCCCAGCTTTTGTCCATATGTCTTTCATACTTGTTGCTCTAATCCCTTCCCCTTTTCCCTTGATACAAGCATAATATAACCAAAGACACTGAAATTGAGAACAAGAGAGGAGAGGGATAGGAATATCCAGTGAAAAAGTATTTTTGAGAAGATGTGATGGTTGTGAAGCCTACCGTGCATGGCCAATAATAAGGAAGAAATGAGAAAAGAGTTGACTTGGGAAAATTAAGGGAAAATGTAGACTTTTCCGTTATAGCTATTTTTTTTAGCTCCCATATTTGGTGTTAAATGAAAATTTCTTGTGTAATTTGTAAATTTTAACTTTCTGAGATTGGCAAATTTATAGCGCTGTCATGGACTATAATGGGATTTAATGGCATGTGGTATTTTATGCTTAAGTCTTTGTGTCCAGTAAGGAGGTTTTTAAATTTTATAACTGATGTTAACATCTCTTAGAGTCTTATTTCTGGTGCAGGGAAACCTTGGTCATAGGACAAAGTGGGAAGTCTGGATTAAAGAATTTCGAAACTCTTTTCAACCATGGTACATTATTGCCTGCATAGAGAATGTTGAACATGTTTATCCTGTCTTTCCCCATCCTCTCCCATCAGTTTTCCGCTGCTACTATTTAAATATTCCTCTGCTTTTAATTTTCTTCTAAATGTTATTTCTTGAGATGCTCTTTCAGTTACCTATCAGCTATTTTATCAAAAGGCATACCACTTACAGCTACCGAATTAGAATCCTTATTTGTGTTATCATGTTGTTAATGGATTAAGTGTGATAACTAGACTGTAGCACTTTTCACTGGTTTTTGTAGATTCTAGTAGCTCAGAGTTCTGATAGTGTTGCTGGAAGGGGAAAGACTACTAGTCCCAGGGACCTTTCCCTGGTACTTCTTTTTCTGGTCCTTATATGTGCCCCTAAAAAGATCTCACAGCTCAGCTCTTACCTTTCTCCATCACCTGCTTATGAACTCCTTCAGGACAGATTCCTTTTGTATCTTTATTATTTACCCATCACAGCTGGGTGTAAATGGACCTCCGTAAATGTTTGATGACTAAATACATTGATATGTCTAAGTTGTTAGTTAGTTGACTGGTTGTCCCCAAATTATACATCTACATCCTAATACCCAGAATCTGTGAATATTACTATGTAGCAAGAACATAAGGCTAAATTAAGGATCTTGAGAGGAGAAGCTCTCTAAGGAGAGTTTAGACAGTTGAGATAGAGAGAGGGGAAGTTAATCCTGGTGATTACCTTAGTTGGCCATAAATCCAATTACAAATGTCCTTATAAGAGAGAAGCAGAGAGAGAAGTGACCCAGAATAGAGAGACATGCAGAGGAGAAGGTATGTGAAGACGAGAGGCAAAGATTGGAGTGTTGTCGCCACAAGCTGTTTGAGCACCAAAGCGCGCCAGCAGTCCCCGGAAGCTAGGAGAGGCAAGCAGTGGAGTCTCCCTTAGTGCCTTCAGCAGGTGCTCGGGCCTGCTGAAAACTTGTTTGGACTTCTGACCCCCGGAACTGGGAGAGAATAAATTTCTGTTGTTTTAAACTACCTGGTCTGTGGTAATTTACTACAGCAGACATAGGAAACTAATATATGTGTCTAGTGTTTTGAGGCAATAATACCGTACTGCCAGAAAGAGAATGGGAATATTTGTGTCCAACTTGGCATGGCTTGCTCTTTTGTTCTTCCTCCCTCCCTCCCCCTTTCTTTTTTCTTTCAAGATTTTATTTTATTTATTTTTAGAAAGGAAGGAGAAGGAGAGGGAGGAGAGAAACATTCATGTGAGAGAGAAACATCTATTAGTTCCTCTCGTATGTGCCCTGACCCGGGGACCAAACCTGCAACCCAGAAAAATGCCCTGCTAGGAACCTTTGCAGAAGGTGCCCAACCAGCTGAGCCACACTGGTCAGGGTAGCATAGTTCTTCTTTAATAATAATTGGAATAAACACAATCTTATTCTATATTACAGTAGTTTCTTATTGCTGCTGAAACAAATTATCACTGACTAGTCTTCATACAGTTCAGATTTATTATCTTAAAAATCTGGAGGTCTGAAGTCTGAAATGGGTCTTAATAGACTAAAATCAAGGCATTGGTAGGGCTGCGTTCTTTTCTGGAGGCTCTAGGGGAGATCTTAGTTTTTTTTTAAAGCTTCTAGAAGCTGCCTGGATTCCTTGGCTCATGTCTCCCTGCTGTCTTTAAAACTTGCTGTGGCCAGTTGAGTCTTTCTTATATCACTCTTTTCCTTCTCCATTTAAGGGCCCCTGTGATTATGTCAGATATGCTGGGTTAGTCCAGAAAAATCTTATTTAAAGTGAGATCATCAGTCAGTTTCATCTGCATCCTTAGTTCCTGTTTACCATGGAATGTAATTTGTTCACAGCTTCTGGTTATTGGGACATGGATATCTTTGGGGGATGATTTTTTGCCCATCACATATTTAGTAGAATTTTAAAAAATTGGTCACCAGAATTTTTTTAGTGTCATGCCGTATTACTCATAGTATGGTTGAGTGGTCTCTAGTTTTGGTGGGGGCATTATTTTTTAAATTTTATTTTAATTGTTGTTCTTGTACAGTTTTCTGTCTTTTACTCCCATTCCAGCCCACTGCCCCAGCCCTCCCCACCTCCTTCCCATTTCCACCCTCCCTAGTTTTTGTCCATGTGTCCTTTATATTTGTTGCTCTAAGGGGGCATTATTTTTTGGTCAAAATAATAAATGAAGATAGTTTTAAAAATGAAATAGTACTTACATATAATGAAATGTAGCAGTCTTTAGTTTTATTCCTCCAGAACTAAGTGAGACTTTAGAACTGTTTCCTTTTGGAATTTGTTTCCGTTTACCTAAATGAGATACTGTCTTAGTTTCTTGTTGCCACTGTAACAATTTTTCACAAATTTAGTAGCTTAAAATAACTCAGATTTATTCTCTTCGAGTTTAGGAGTCATAAGTCCAAAATCAGTTTCACTGGGCTAAAGTCAAGGTATTGGTGGGACTGGTTCCTTCTGGAGGCTCTAGGAAGAATTCTTCAGCTCCTAGCGGCTACCAGTAACTGTATCAGTCCCACTCTGTTTCCATCATCACATCACCTCTCTGTAGCAAAACCTCCCTCCCTCCCTCTCTGGTGGGGATCCTAGTAGATATATTGTGAGGAATTGTGGGGGTCCACCTGAATAGTCCTGGATGATCTTCTCATCTCAAGATCTTTAATTACATCTGCAAAGTCCCTTTTGCTGTATAAGATAAGGTTCCAGGGATTAGGATGTAGTCATCTTGGAGGGCCGTTACTCAGCCATGTGTGAGTATATTGCTAATTCTTGATTTTCAGTTTTCAGTATTGCTATATTTAAGGTGATTGAAGATCTTACATCTTGTCTCCTCCACATTGTCTCAATATAATTATATTAAACTTTATTCCTTTTTTAGTGCTTATATTATTATGACCATCTAAAACACTGTCAGTGCTGAACCATCTATCATAATTTATCCTTTCTGTAAAATTTTAAGTTTAATTAATAATTGTCTTTTCCCCCATTTGTCTAATTTTCTTTTTCTTTTTTTTTTTTTTTAAAGATTTTATTTATTTTATCTTTGGAGGGGAAGGGAAAAAAAGAGGGAGAGAAACATCAATGTGTGGTTGCCTCATGCGTCTTCTGCTGGGAACTGGCCTGCAACCCAGGCATGTGCCCTGACTGGGAATCGAACTGCGATCCATTGGTTTGCAGGCCCGCGCTCAATCCACTGAGCTATACCATCCAGGGCCATTTGTCTAATTTTCTATGTGCCATTTGCTATCTTTATCTTAAGCAAATGGTCTGTTGCCATGATACATTTTTATGATCTTTTTAAAATGTTCAAACATACTGTCAAAACACATTTTTTTTTTTTTTTTAAAGCAGAACATGTCACTCTTAGCCTCTCTTTTGGCCATTTCCTGTTTCAGCATGGTGTACAGTTATCATTCTAGGAGTTGCCTTGGCAAGTTTTTAGAGCTGAGCTACTCATCTTAGATAACATGTTTTCTTCTTAGTTTATTTTCTCATTTTGGTGAAGAACATATTTGAGTAGTTTTCTAGGAAAGCTTGCATGAGAAGTGAAGTTAAAGACCTCATTTCTGAAATTCCTTTTTTTCTGTCTTTACACTGGATTGGTAGTTTGGCCAGGTGTATTTTACCTCAGAATTTTGGAGGCAGCATTCCATTGTCTTCTAGCTTCTAGTGTTCTGTGGAAGTTATTTGTGGTATTGATTCCTGAGTCTGTGTGTGGCTTGGTTTTGAAAATGTAAGATCTCTATGGTTAGTGTCTCAATTTAAGAAATGTGCCTTGGATGGAACTTTTTCATTTGTTTTGCTGGGGAATTAATTGATGAATCCTTTAAAGACACTTATCTTTAGTCTGGGAAATTTCCCTGTATTTGTTTGGTAATTGCTCTCCCTCTGTTTTCTTTGTTCTTTCTTTCTGGAACTCCTTCTAATTATGAACACTGTAGATTTTTCTAATTTTCTACTTTTCTTCCCTTATATTGTCTTTTATGTATGTAGTCTGCTTTCTAAGAATTATCCTCAGTCTGTTTCCAATTTTTATAATTTTTTTTTGCCATTTTAATTCCCAAGAATTTTTTTTTGTTGTTGATTTTTTTAATGTACTTAAAAATGTAGCATCCTATTGTTGTTTCATAAATATGAATCTTACCAGTGAGATTAATGTTGATTTTTATTCCGGTTCATGTTGTCTGTTTTCTTCTAGTTATTATTATTTTTTCCTTTTTCCACCTCTTCTGTCTTGGGGAAGGCATATTTATTGAATGGTCACTAAAGAGTTACCTGGAATTATTGCATGTGTGTGCATCAACATTTGCAGGAAGGGGGAAATTTGTAGAGAGAGGCTGTTTGTCTCTTACTGGGCTTCACTGTAAGGGGATTAGACAGTTAATTAGATTTTTGTTGGGGAGAATCTCTGATTTCAGAGGGTTTTTTTTTGTTTGTTTCTTCCCAAAGAAGAATTTAGTCTCCTTACAGTTGTTCTACACTGTGACTGGACTCATGGAGTTCTGAGCTATTTAGATTATCCTTTTCCTTAGAGTCTAAGTTCTTGGACTCTTGGGAGTGTAATGGATTAGTGACAGTCATCTGGCTGTCTAAGATGAGGAGGCATCTGCCATCTCACTTTTTATTATGCCCACTAATTTCCCTTGATTTTAGCTGGCATCCTCTTTTACACTTTTTATAGTTCCTGTGGTCTTCAAAACCAGGGCCTTTCTAAAATGACTGTCATTGGGTGTTGAAGGGATTAGAGATGAATACAAGTGTTTAGTTAACCATGTTTGAGCGGGTGTTGTATCCATTGTTCACTATGTTTTTGGATACAATGAGTTTGTCAGACTGGAAAGTCCCCCCAAGATTGCTCTTACCTCAGATGCCAGCTGCAAGTTTGGAGGTACCCAGGGCTACCTTTACTTTCAGACCTACTGGCTACAAAATCAGAACCCACTGAAACTACTGTATGTATGTTTACAGTTTTATTATAACAAAGGATACAAATTAGAACCAAAGAAAGAGAGGCATAAAGCAAAGTCTGGGAGGGTTCCAAACACAAAGCTTCCGTGCTATGTTATGCTTCCAGCACTGTACACAGGATATTGCCAACTAGGAAAGCTCACTGGAGCCTCTATGTCCAGAGTTTTTATTGGAGTTTCATTATGTAAATATGATTGATTGAGTTGTTGATCAAGTGGCTAAACTCATCTCTAGTCCCCTTCTGTGCCCAGAGGTGGGATGATATGTGGCTCAAACCTCCATTCTTTTTTATCACAGGGTCTTTCTGGTGAGACTTGCCCCTACCATGAGTCACATTGTTAGCATAAGCTAGTGCACTTGATTGAGCAGCCCTCTTCATGAGTAGCAAAAACACTTCTCTTGCTGGGAAAATCTTAGGGTTTAGATGTTACCGCCCAGGAACCTGACAGAGGTCTGACCTCTCTTTGGTCTGAGGCCAAATTCTTCATTATATATTTATTATGCTGCTTTGTTTCATGGTAAGAAAGAACTTCTTTCCCAAGTTTCATATGCCATGTATCTGTTTAAAATTTAGCACTCTTTTTATTTCTTTTATTTTCATTTACACTAGTAGTCTATTTTGAAATAATTGAATGTGTTCTTTAATTGAAGACATTTTTATGACGGGTAATAAAGTCTTTTGCCCTTCACTTTAGTCTGGTATTAGAAGAGTGTTTGAGTTGTGATTTACCAAGGGGTAGGCATTTGATGTGGTTTCTTGGGTATACTTTATTTTCATCTTTTAAAGCATAGCATGTGGATACCAGAAGTCTGATTGAAAGGAAGTAAAATCAGTGGAGCAATTAAACATTAACAAGGTGGGGGGCAATTATGCTAAACTTATGTAAATACTTTTAGATTATGTATAAGTAATTATGTTTTTTAGAGTAGTTGACAGGGCAAAAATTAGATTTCTTATTTGTTTGAGAGTTAATTTTGATTTGTTTTTTTTAAAGGTCATAATGGTTATTTCATTTGCCCCTTCATTTAATTTCTTGCTTGAAGGTTGTTACATGATGTAGCATAAATAATTGTTCCATCTTAATGGTAATATAAAACATAAAAAAATTATATTGGCTTCAGATTTTATACCAAAATGCTTTTTTCATATTTTGTGTGTTAAAAGCATGTCTTTGTTGCAAAAACTAAATTTACTTGAGTATTTTTTGACACGTTCTCCCCCCAAAATGAACTACCCTCGTAAGATACAGGCAACAGCATGGTGATTACCAGAGGGGAGGGAAAGTGGGGGAGATAGAAGAGACTAAGCGGGGAGTAAATGGTGATGGAAAGAGACTTGACTTGGGGTGGTGAGCACACAATGAACACACTCCTGAAACCTTTGTAATTTTATTAACCAATGTCACCCCAGTAACTGTAATTTAAAAAGGGGGTATTTTATTTTAAATTAACCTCATTTTAGAAATGGTTGTACCTATTAAATGCATCTGTGATGAGAAAAAAATAATAATTGTTAAGTGTATTGTAACATGGATGCAGTTGGATGTTCATTTCAGTGATTTACTTTGTATTCTCTTTTAAGAAATTAAACATGGGCTCAGTTTTAAAAGTCAGATAAATCTGTAGGACAGAGCTATGTAATATACTGGGATTCTATTTCCTTCTTGTGTACCTTTGTTTTCTCTAGAGCTAATTGTTGCATATAGACTTTCGCTTGATTGCTTTAAAAATACTTGAATATGTGTTTCTCAAGCTTTCTAGCAGCTCATTTGTTTTATAGCTTGTTAACTTGATGACTGGACATAAGCATTCGGTTGTGAGCATCTTGTTTTCTAGTAGGGTCTAGGATAGTACTTTGAATTAAATAGGATCTTTAATAAGCCTAATAGATCTGAAGCGATCTGAAACATTTTTTTTTCCTGACAGAAAGGCTACATAAATTAGATTAATGGTTGTTTCTAAATTTGAGCCCAGATGAATTAAAGGATTCAAGTTGTATGGAATAATTAAAGAGAAGAACTTTGAAATTCTTAGGTGACCATAATGTTTTTCTCCTTAGTGATAATCACATTGCTGTATTGTATTTTTAGTTGATTGATGCTTTGAACTTTTGATCCTCTTGAGGGTGTAATTTTGATTTGGTACATCCTTCCTAGAAGTCCTTTTGACTTGATTCTGAATATATTTGCACTGTTAATCCAAAAGAATAATTGTACCAAGTTTTGGTACAATTGCATAAATGATGCAGTTTGGTAAATTGCATCATTTATGTTGAAGTTATATATTGTTAAAAGTTAACTTTTTTGAGTTTTTGCCTACTGTTCCATTTGATTCTTGGAGTTACAAGTAGGTCTTGTGTTGCAGGTTCATTTATGGATATAACTAAGGAAAACTAACATTCATTTATTACAGTTTTGTTGAGATATAATTGGCATAAAACATTGTGTAAGTTTAAGATATACACTGTGTTGATTTGATGCACTTATATATTGCACAGTGACTGTAGTGTTAGCTAATGCTTAATTACCATTTCTTTTTTCTGGCGAGAACATTTAAGATCTACTGTATTAGCAGCTTTCAGCTAGCTAATAGAGTGTTATTAACCATAACACAATGTGTAATATAGATCCCCAGAACTTACTCATCTGATGACTGGAAATTTGTACCTTTTCACCAATAACTTCCTATATCTCTCAGCCCCTGATAAGTACTACTCTACTCTCTGTTTCTATGAGTTTAGCTTTTTTACATTCCACATGTAAGTGAGATCAAACAGTAATTCTTTTTCCGACTGTATTCACTTATCATCATAAACATCATGCCCTCAAGGTCCATATTGTTGAAATGGCATGATTGCCTACAAATTCATTCATTGATGGATACTTAGATTGTTTCCATATCTTGCTTATTATGAATAATGCTGTAATGAATGTGGGAGTGACAATATCTCTTTGAGATCCTGTTTTCGTTTTCAGTGGCTATACCCAGAAGTGGGATTGCCAGATCATGTGGTAGTTATTTTCGTTTGCATTAGCAGTGCATAAGGATTCCTTTTTCTCTTAATCCTTGCCAGCACCTCTGTCTTGTCTTCTGATGATGGCTATTCTAAAAGATGTGAAGTGATATCTCATTGTGGTTTTGATTTGTGTTTCCTTGATGTTAGTGATGTTGAACACCTTTTTTTTTTTGTACCTGTCGGACATTTGTATATCTTTGAAAAAACATTCAGTTACTGTAACCATTTTTATAAATTCGATTGTTTTCTTTGCTTGAGCTGTAGTAGTTTTTAAAATATTTTGGCTATTAACCCCTATCAGATGTATGGTTTTCTTCCAATCCATAGGTAGTTTTTTTCATTTTGTTGATGGTTTTGTAGATTGCTTTAAGAAGTATGGACATTTTAATATTCTTTCGACCCATGAGCACGATATTTTTCCATTTGTGTCTTTAGCGTCTTTCATCTGAATCTTGTGGTTTTCAGTATATAAATCTTTCACCTCCTTGGTTAAATTTATTTTAATTGTTCTTGTTGGTATTATAAATGGGATTTTTTTCTTTAAGATTTTTATTTTATTTTATCTTTAGAGGGGAAGGGAAGGAGAGAGGGAGAGAAATATCATTGTGTGGTTGCCAGTCGTGCATCCCCTGCTGGGAACTGGCCTCTTACCCAGGCATGTGCCCTGACTGGGAATCAAACTGTGACCCTTTGGTTCGCAGGCCTGCGCTTAATCCACTGAGCTACACCAGCCAGGGCTATAAATGGGATTTTTAATAAATTTCTTTTTCAGATATCTCATTGTTACTATATTAGGATTTTCTATATACAAGATTATATAAGATTATATCATGTGTAAACAGAGATAATTATACTTCTTTCTTTCCAATTTGGATTCCTTTTATTTATTTTTCTTGCTTGATTGCTGCGGCTAGGACTTCCAGTACTATGTTGAGTAGGAGTGATGAGTGGGGACCCTTTTCTTCTCTGTGATCTTAAAAACTTTCAATCCTTTCTGCATTATGTATGATGCTAGATGTGGGCTTGTTGTATATAGCCTTCATTATGCTGAGGTATGCTCCTTCTGTGCCCAGTTTGTTGACAATTTTTATAATGAAGGGATGTTGTATTTTGTCAAAATTTTTTTCTGTACTTATTAAGGTGATTATGTGGTTTTCTTTATTTCTGTTAAAGTGGTATATCACATTTATTGATTTGAGTGTGTTGACCTGTTCTTGCATTCCAAGGATAAATCCTGCTTGATTATGATATGTGATTATTTTAATATGCTGTTGAATTTGGTTTGCCAATATTTGTTGAGAATTTTTGCATCTGTTAATCAGGAATGTTACTCTGTAGTTTTCTTGTAGTGTCCTTATTTGGCTTTTGAATCAGGGTAATGTGGGCCTTGTAAAATGAAAACTAACATTTATTGAACCTCCTAAACATGTTCTCTCAGTTAATCATCAACTATGTCGGATAGGATATTTTATAATACATTTTGTGTTCCTGATATGTAAAATGGATATAGTATTTATTTCTCATATAATTGCTTTTAGGATTAAATATGAATATATAGCAGTCCCCCTTTATTTGCTGGTTTGCCTTCCACAGTTTCATTTACCTACAGTCAATCCAAAAATATGGAAAATTCCCAGAAATAATTCACACGTTTTTATATGGAAGGTTGTTTTAAGTAGCATGGTGAAATTTCCCCAGTCCTACTCTATCACTCCCAGGATCCAGTGTATCCACGGTGTATATGCTATCCACTTTGTGTTCAAGTAACCCTTAATTACTTAATGATGGCTCCAAAGCATAAGGGTAGTCATGCTGGCAATTCATATGTGCCAAAGAGAAGCCACACGGAACTTTCTTCAAGTGCAAAGAAGAATATATAAAATAGTGTTTCGAGAGAGGCCACATTCATATAACTTATTATAGTATATTGCTATAATTGTCCTATTATTTGTTGATAATTTCTTACTGTGCCTAACTGATAAGTTCAACTTTATCATGGGTATGTATGTATAAGAACAAATATACAGTCTTGTGTTGCTTAACATTGGGCATATGTTCTGAGAAATGTGTCATTAAATGATTTTGTTGTGTGAACATCATAGAGTACAAATCTAGATGGTATAGCTTACAACTACGCACCTGGGCTATATGGTATAGCTTATTTCTTGTAGGCCTCAAATCTGTACAGCATGTTACTGCTACTGAATACCGTAAGCGGCTGTAATACCAGTGTAAGTATTTGTGTATCTACACATGTCTAAACATAGAAAAGATACAGTAAGACATGACATAAAAAATAAAAAATGGTACACGTGTATAGCCCACTTACCATGAATGGAATTTGTAGAACTGAGAGTTGCTCTGAGTGAGTCAGTAGTGAGTAAATGTGAAGACCTAGGACATTACTGCACACTACGTAGGCTTTATAAATGGTGGACACCAGCATCACCAGAAACACTTCAGTGCTAATGTGTTACGCTCTGATGTTACAATGGCAATGTCACTAGGCAATAGGAAATTTTCAGCTTCATTATAAACTTTAAAAAAATATTTTAAAGATTTTATTTGTTTATTTTTAGAGAGAGGGGAGGGGAGGGAGAAAAAGGGAGAGAAACATTGATATGTGAGAAATACATCCATCAGTTGCCTTTTGCATGCCCCCAGTCCAGCAGCCTGATCTGCAGTCCAGGCATGTACCCTGACTGGGAATTGAACTGGTGACCTTTCAGTTCATAGGCCAGTACTCAATCTACTGAGCCATACCAGCCAGGGCAATATAATCTTTTTTTAAATCCTCACCCAAGGACATGCTTATTGATTTTTACAGAGGTGGGGTGGGGAGAAAAACATTGATGTGACAGAGAAACATTGATCATTTGCCTTTCACATGTGCCCCAAGGACTGAACCCACAACCTAGGCATGGGCCCTGACTGGGAATTGCACCTGTGACCTTTCAATTTACTGGATGACGCTCCAACCAACTGAGCCACGCTGGCCAGGGCAACGCCATTATAATCTCAAGCAACTGCTGTCTTATATGCAGTTTGTCGTTGACCCAAACACTGTTGTGTGGCATGGCTGTAGTATATATCTCGGGCTTGGTGCTTATCCGTGGTTTTAGGCATCCTCTGAGGGTTTTAGAATGTATTCCTGGAGGATAAGGGGGGGACTACTGTATAAGTACTCAATACATGTAGTCATCATCATTAATGCTGTTACTATTTTTATTTATATTTTTGTTATAATATTGGGAAGTGAGACTTAATAACTTGTTTTAGTTGTGACAGTAATAGAACTGTAGTGTGAGCTGACTACAAAGCATATTACTTACTCTTTGCACTACATGGTGTTCTCTGTCAAGGTCAATGATTGGCCCAGGCCTAGTGTTGTTCTCACTTCTCTAACCCAGTCTAGTTCTGGGCTCCAGTTAATGTGTTGCCTTCCAAAATGCAAGATGTTGTGCTGCCTTTCTCCCCTATATATTAAAAATAGTTTTATTTTTGTAATGCAGTAGCTGTTGGAACATGAGGCTCTATAATAAAATAATAATCTCCCAGAGTAAATTATTGGGGGCACTTTAGTGTTTTTTAACTTTCTTCAACTTTTTTTTAAGCATTATCATTTTTAAAAAGATTTTATTTATTTATTTTTAGAGAGAGGGGAAGGGAAGGAGAAAGAGAGGGAGAGAAACATCAATGTGTGGTTGCCTCTCACGTGCCCCCTACTGGGGACCTGGCCTGCATCCCAGGCATGTGCCTGACTGGGAATTGAACCCGCCACCCTTTGGTTCACAGGCCCATGCTCAATCCACTGAGCTATGCCAGCCAGGGCTGCTTTGACCTTTTAAGTGTTGTATCTTTTTTAAAAAAAGATTTCATGTATTTACTTATTTCTAGAGAGGGGGAAGGGAGGGAGAAAGAGAGGTAGAGAAACATCAGTTTGCAGGAGAAACATTGATTGGTTACCTCTGGCACTCCCCTAACAGGGGACCTAATCCATAACCCATGCATGTGCCCTGACCAGGAATCAAATTGGGACTTTTTGGTTTGCAGGATGATGCCCAAGCCACTGAGCCACACCAGTCAGGGCTATAATTATATCTTGAGAGTAACTTGATCCTCCAGTCCTCCTTTGTTGTGGGTTAGTAGTGTGTCGTTTTGAGTCACTGTGATACACTGTTAGCTTGTTTAAGAGAACTTTTTGTATGGTTCTGAGTTAATTATTCTATTTTCATTAATAAAAAAATAAAACTCATTTGTAACCCTTTTTTCATCTCAGCTTTGGATTTGAATAGTAATAACTTTATTTTTCATTTCCTAATAGGTTTGGTCCCTGTAAATTCTTATGTTAGTCATGCATTTATAGGGCATATGGGAGGTACTTGAAACAAGATTAGCATTTACCAAAAATAATGTGTTCTATTGAGGATAAAATATAGTCAAGTAGATTATAGGAAATTTTGGGTCAGATGTAGTTTCAAATATTTTTTTATTGAAAAACACTCAAGAGATTTTTATGTGTAAATTTCCATCAGAACAATATAGCATATGGCCTTTCATAAATTTCCTTTCAGCACAATATAGTATATGGACTTTTATAAAGTTTTACCACAGTACCTTCCCCTCTCCCCACCATAGAGTCTCTTTTTTATTAAAATATACTTCAACAAATCCATTTGACTATAAGCTCTTTGGAAGGACTTAGGGTAATTTTCAACTCAATTGGGAATTCAGAGAAAATGACAAGGCAGCAGGTTGAGCAGAGAACCTTCAGAAAGTTAGTACACAGGGACTTTGAATCATGTGCAAGGTCCTGTAGAACAGTTGTTCTGAGAAATTGAAGACCAAATTGCTTTTAGATTATAGCTGTTGGTACTTGGCATTAAAGTTAAAACTGAGAACTATTTTAAAGTATGTATTAATTAAAATAATCTGTTTCATATAAACATAAATAAGTTTTTTAAAGTAAAAATAACTTTCTATAAGAAAATATTTTCATGAGAAGAGTACCATTGTTTTGTTTTTCAGATCTTAATGTCTCCCTTAAAGTACAACTGAAATCTCTTACCTGCTTCTGTATTCAATGCGAATTGATCGAACCACATTAAGTAGTGTCTGGAAAAGTCCAATATACTGTCATGAGTGAGTGAGAGTGAAAAAGGCAAAAGGAACTTTAAATTATTATGAAAAAAGTTTGGATTTAGCTGACCCCATGGGAGGCTCTGGGGACCCGAGGATCTGAGGAGCACTCTGGTACAGCTGTTGCTGGAGTAATCAGAGTATTCACTAGATTACTGGCCGAGAGCTCATGCTTTGCATTTGATTGCCTAGATTGGCCTTCCAGCTTTCTTTCTGGATGTTATTTCACATTACCCTGTAAAATGGAGCTACTAATAAGATCTGTCATATAAGAGTTTTAGAATTAAATTATGTATGTATAGAATAGTATTAAAAGTACTCAGTGAAAAGCTACCATTTATATTATCATTTCAAATATTTCATCCTGTTATGTCATCCTTGCTCACAATTTATCTCTGCCTTCCCAACTCATTTTAGGTAAAAGCCTAAGTCTTTACAGTAGTTCACAATGTTTTTCTTCATGATCTATATCTTGTTATCTCCCTGTGCTCACCTGCTTGTTCTGACCTCATTGTGCAATCTCCCACCTAACTGTGCAAAACTGGCTTTTTGCTCTTCATCAAACACCAGTCATATCCCTTATCAGAGACTTTGTACTCATTTTTTCCCCCACCTAATACTCATGTCTTCAGATATTGGCAGATTTTGCCTTCCATCTCCTTCAGGTTTTTGTTTTAATGGCACTTCAGTGAAATTTTTTTTTCTATTAAACCCTTCCGCATATGTGTGTACATACTTATCTCCCTTCTCTGCTTTATTATTATTTTTTTAATGCAGGATTGTCTGTTTTATGACAGTAGTTATTTACTTATTTGCCTCTTTCACTAGGATTTAAAGACCCATTCGAAATAGCATTTCTTCTGTGTTTTTTTTTTTAGTCTAACTTGTTCACTACTGTAAATCAGATGCCTGAATTATGCTTGGTGCATATTTAAGTGCTGAAAAAATATTTCTTTATGAGTGATTCATTATTTCTACTCCAAACACTAAAGAAAAGGGGTCTCTGCTGCTCAGAAATGTGTGGTCCCAATAGGACAGTGCCTCTGAGATGAAGTGAACATATAAAGCGTTTAGCTGGGCATGTTGGACATGTAGAAATATTCATTAATTGTTAGCTGTTATTGAAGGATAAGAAAATAAAGAGCAGAACCAGACATTTCAGATAGAAGTGACCTGAATAAAAGAAAATTGTATTCACGTCTTAGGGGTCAGCGTAGGGACCATTTAGTGGCAAACTAGAAAAATAAGGGCAGCACTTTACTGTGGAGGCCAGGCCATTTGGATTTTGTTCGGTGGGTAATGAGTTACTAAATATTCTGAAGGCAGAGGTGCCATGATGAAAGTGGTAGGTTTGGAAGATGAATCCATCAGAAGTCTTCGAGGTTGACTGATGATCCTTCTGTTGTAGGCTTAACCGGCAGTTAGTAAAACATTTGGAAAATCATAAGTTACTCTCACTCATTTATGACTTCTCAAATTATGTGGTAGTATAAAATTATCATTTGAGGACATTTGTATATTTTTAAACTTTTTATGCAGTTGTCAACTTTTAATAATGCTTTTTCATTTAAGACTAAAAGCTTTGATTTAAAGTTAACCAGAACGTTTATATTTGTAACTAACTTACTAAATATGCTAATATAGGGCAAAGTATGTTTAGTCCAGCAAACATTGGTCAACCACGAAAGACAACATTATCTCCTGCCCAGTTGGATCCTTTTTATACTCAAGGAGATTCTCTGACTTCTGAAGATCACCTTGATGACACATGGGTAACTGTGTTCGGGTAAGGTTTCTGGATCATTTACCATTAAAAAAATAAATAACCCCCTCCTCAGTGTTTCATAATGAATTTTATCAAACACACAAAAAAAGAAAAGAATTGCAAAGCAAACACCCATATACCCACCACCTAGATTCTACACTTAACAGTTTTCTACATTTATTTTATATTTTATTAATTCATCCTTTTTTTGTTGTTATTGGTATATTTCAGAGTAAGTTGCAGACATTAGTACAGGTCACCCTGGCACTTCAGCATGCATATTATTAACTCTAGTATTCAGTATTCATTTGTCATTTCATTATCTTTCTGTCTCTTCTCAGATTCTTTTCTCTTCAGCATATTTGCTGGATATTGCAACAGAGTTGCCCCATTAAGTTTAGGAATCTCCTTTCTCTCTTTCTAGTTAGTGACTGTTTCTCTGCTTATAGTGACTGAACCACTTTGGAACTAACAAATTGAATTTCATTTGTGGGAAACTTCTGTCCAAGATGGAGGTGTAGGTAAATATGCTTTGCTTCCTCACACAACCAAAAGAAGGAAAACAACCAGTTTAAAAACAAAAACCAACCAAAACTGCCAGAAAATTGAACTGTATGGAAGTCTGACAACCAAGCATTTAAAGAATAAACATTCATCCAGACTGGTAAGAGTGATGGAGGCGGGCAGCCCAGGGCAGAGAAGATGGACAGCTTAGGGCAGAGAAGATGCGCAGCAAGGCGGCAGCTTGTGGACAAGGAGGTCTAACACTGGTGTGCGGATAAGCTGGGAGGAACCACTGGGGAGCAAGATAGATGGCACAACCCAGGGTTCCGGCACAGGGACATAAAGCCTCAAAACCTCTGGGGGCTTGAGGCAGTGGGAGAAACTCCCGTTCTCAGAGGGAGAGCCCATTGGAGGGAGTCAGGGTCCTGGAATGTACACAAACCCACCCACCTGGGAATCAGGACCAGAAGAGCCCAATTTGTTTGTGGGTATCAGGGGCAGTGACAGAAAGTGGACGAGAGCTGAACAAATTAGCAAGTGGCATTGTCCCCTCTCTGACCCCTCCCCCACATACAGTGCAACAACGCAGGGTTACCCCGCACTGGTGAGTACCTTAGGCTCTGCCCCTTACAACATAACAGGTGCATTGAAACAAAGAAAAATGGCCCAAATGAAAAAGCAGATCAAAAGTCCAGAAAAAGAACTAAGTGAAAATGAGATAGCCAATCTATCAGATGCACAGTTCAAAACACTGGTAATCAGGATGCTCACAGAAATCATTGAGGATGGACAGAAAATAATGGAAGAAGTGAAGGTTATGCAAAGTGAAATAAAGAAAACTATACAGGGAACCAACAGTAAAGGGAAGGAAACCAGGACTAAAATCAACGATTTGGAACAGAAGGAAGAAATAAACATTCAACTGGAACAGAATGAAGAAACAAGACTTCAGAAAAATGAGGAGAAGCCTAGGAACCTCTGGAACAACTTTTAAACGTTCCAACATCCAAATCATAGGGTGCCAGAAGAAGAGGAAGAGAGAGAAATTGAAAACTTATTTGAAAAAATAATGAAAGAAAACTTCCCCTTCTGGCAAAGGAAATAGAATTCCAGGAAGTCCAGGAAGCTCAGAGAGTCCCGAAGAAGTTGGATCCAAGGAACCACACGCCAAGATACATCATAATTACATTATCCAAGATTAAAAATGAAAGAATCTTAAAGGCAGCAAAAAGAAAAGACAGTTATCTACAAAGGAGTTCTCCTAAGACTCAGCTGATTTCTCAAACAAAATCTTACAGGCAAGAAGGGGCTGGAAAGAAGTATTCAAAGTCATGAGAGGCAGGGACCTACATCCAAGATTATTCTATCCAGCAAAGCTATCATTTAGAGTGGAAGGGCAGATCAAGTGCTTCCCAGATAAGGTCAAGTTAAAGGAGTTCATCATCCTCACCAAGCCCTTATTATATGAAATGTTGAAGGGACTTAGCTAAGAAAATGAGGATGATCAAAACTGAACAGTAAAGTGGCAACAAACTTACAACTTATCAACTGCACCTAAGAAACAAAAACAAACTAAGCAAACAGTAGAGCAAGAACAGAATCACAGAAATGGAGATCACATGGAGGGTTGTCAGCAAGGAGGGGGAGGGAAGAGAATGGGGGAAAAGGTACAGGGAACAAGAAGCATAAATGGTAAGTACAAAAAGGACAGGGAGGTTAAGAATAGTGTAGGAAATGGAGAAGAGAAGCCAAAGAATTTATCTCTACGACCCATGGACATGAACTAAGGTTCGTGGGGGATGATGGAGGGTGGGGGAGTGCAGGGCTGAGCGGGGGTAAAGAGGAGAAAGAAAAAGGACAACTGTAATAGCATAATCAATAAAATATACTTAGAAAAAAGAATTCCCTTCGTGTGTAAGTACTGTGTCACAAGTACATACACATATATACTTTCTAGTCACAGAATGTTGACTATTAATAGAAATTGTTTCCAACACATCTAGATGCATTTTGAATAGATTTTTAGATCAAAAAAGTACTTTACAGCATCTTAGAGATACTGCATCATTTACAGATGAGGAAACTGGGGTGTAGATGAGTTGATTTATTCAGAGGTTTACATCTAGTTACTAGTAAAGCTTCAGAAAAATCCAGATCTTCTGATTTTTAAACTTATTTGCTTACACTGTATGTATTATATAAGGCTTGTTTCTGAAAGTGTTACATGTCATACTGATAACTGAACCTAATTATATTTAGTTTTGGGTTAAAAAATATAAAAATACATGAGCTCCTTGAAGTAAGAACAGTGCACAGTAAATGTTAGTGGACTTTATATATTCAGTTTATTTGAAAGTTAAAAATTCAAAAGAATATGCATGACTATACAGTGAAAAGTTTCCCTTTCCAATTTGGTTCCCAGCTACAATTTTTTTTACCCTTTAAAGCAATAATTGACAGCTACATTTTGTGTAGTCTAATAGAGAGATTCTCTGTGTTACTAATTCTGTTTAGGTAAAAAGTAGGACTGTTGCCTTTTCTTGTTTTGCAGAAGTTTGCACTCAGCCCTTTATTCATAGTAATTGGGCTGGATACTTGATTTTTCTGTGTTTGTTTAAATTTTTATATTCTGTCATGAAATGGCTGTTTTTGAATTTGTATGTTCAATTCCAAGTTTGTTTTTCAGTCTCAGTAGTAATGGTGTCAATTACAAGATTCCTTAGCAGTTGGGTAAATTACTTAAGGAACTTCTGCTAGTCCTTTTCTCTCTTTTTAAGACATACACTTTCTCAGCTATTTATTTTCTATTGGTTTTATTTTTTAGTAACCCTCCATATGAGTTTAGTTGAAGGAACTGAAACATTTTCTTCTAAGGAATAAAATATGTTGGTCATTTATAGAGAAATATATCTAAAATACATAATATGTGTTCTCTGATATTTTAACTTTTCCTGCTGATTCAGGGTCTGCATAAGATACCATTCATGGTTTTAGAGTGATTCTTATACAGGATATTGGAATATTTCTACTCAGAGTGGCCCTGGGTCTTAAAATTCCGTTGTATTTCTCAGGTTATTATCTCCCTCACTTGCAGCCATTATTTCTCCCCTTCATTTATATTTGCTGTAGGTCTGCTTTGCTAGGTGCCCTGCCTCATTTGTTGTTTTTCTTTGGGGTTAGAAATCATATTCAAGCTTAGTAATATAAAATAAAATTCCAGTCCTGAATGCAGTATTTTACTTACATAGATTTTACTCACATAGATTTTCATGTGTGGAGTTTCTCATTTACTTTGGGTACTCAGATATTTTCCCCTCAATCCAAGCTCCAGATAACTGTAATTATTGGCAAAGGAAACTCTAGATTTTCACATCGTAATAGCTCTGTGGTTTGGGCTTTAAAAGTATTAATGTCTTACAAAATACTCAAACCATAGAGAACTTTATAAAGAAGAAAGTAAAAGTCACTTAGAATTTTCCCACAGAGTATATGGCTATTAAAATTTTGATAACCATCCTTTTTAAATGTTTCTATACCATTGGTAATGGTACTGACTTCTATTTTTGTTTCAGGACTAAATTAATGAATTTTAAGCGTATAATGATAATGACTATATAATTTTAAATTCTTTTAATAACTGTAGTATGTCTAAATATTTCTCTCTTGCTTTCTCTGTCTCTTACCCACACACATCACCCTTGTAAAATAAATTATGTACAGAACTTCAGCTTTATAACTCTTTTGTTAGGGCTGTGAGATGGCAGGGAGTGGAATTTTAGAGATTTCAGGGAAGGAATCTGGGAATAGAGTAGAACGGCTGAGTCAAAACTGATTTGAACATACATGCCTTTGGGTGATGGGCAGTGATAGGTTTAGCTAATAGGGGGAATAGGATGGTCGAGGATTTCCTGTGGTTCCAGATCAGCAGTTTTCAACTGCTGTGCCTCTGCAGGCACACTTGTGTGCTGCAGTAATTTTTAAAACATGCAATTACCTGTATTTAGTCAGGGGCAACGACCTCTTTTCCCTTAGATTGTAAAATTTTAAAAAATGACAAATTTATGCCTATGTTTTTGTCAGATTGGTACAAAATACATTTTTTTGGTATGCTGCAAAATTTTAGAAATTAGTTTATGTGTGCTATGGGATGAAAAAGGTTGAAAGGCACTATTCTAGACAGTTGGGAGGAATTTATTTTGAAACCCTTGTAAGTAGGGTAATTTGCATTCGTTTTTATTGGGAAAGATGACTGGACAACTCTTTTTTTCAGGTTTCCTCAAGCATCTGCTTCCTATATATTATTACAATTTGCACAATATGGGAATATCTTAAAACATGTGGTAAGGCTTAATTCTTTTCAATTCATGATTTAGGCTGAGGACAGGTAAGCTATGAATAGAAGGAAACTTTGGTGCTGAATTTTATATCTGCTCTTCCTTTTTTCAAAAGTTTTCATAGAATATGTTTGTTAGAGTCTGGAAGGCTGGAAGTTGCATACTCCTTGTCAAAAATGTACAAACAGAAAATAAGCAAGAGAACTGAAATTTCAGTCTTCCTCCCAACTCTTTGCTGAATTAGTTTATTGTCTTTTAAAAAGGGAAATTTTGCCAAATATATTATCATTTTCCATTTTAGCTTGTTTTATTGGGGATAAAGGAAAAGGGAGTTCTTAGGGCTTTTTAGCTTATAGAGAGCTTTATTTAAAAAAAATTATGTTAACTTTGCACAAATTATAAATAACAAGATTTTTTTCTATTACTAGAGATTAATGAATTCAACTCCTACACAAAATCATGTGACAGATACAGTTTTTAAAAATATCATAGCAAGTATTGATGAGACTTTTTACTAGAGTTATCTTTTTTCAAAATAACCCATTCATAAATTTAAAAATTGTATGAGAAACAGTTATCTTTCGAGAGTTGCTTTGCTTTCAGAGAATATTTGCCACATATTCTTTATATTAGAGAATTGAGAGCGAGATAGAAATTACTGAAATTGTTTAATGGGATTTATGTTGAATCCTACTATATAGTGTTTTACAGGACATCAAATCAAAAATGGAAGCAGGTTTATCTGCATTTTATAGAAAATAATATTTCTATTTTCTAATGTAATACATTAAGTTTAGATTTTACATTTAAAGAAACAGCTTCATTTTTTGCAGATGTCTAACACAGGAAATTGGATGCATATTCGTTATCAATCTAAACTGCAGGCCCGGAAAGCATTAAGCAAAGATGGGAGGATTTTTGGAGAGTCCATCATGATTGGTGTAAAACCATGTATAGATAAAGTAAGTCATTGTTTATGTAAGGGAAATGTCTTAATCCATTTGAAGAGCACAAGTCTAAATATTGATGTTAGTGGTTATGTCACTTTGCTTCACTATGCCTGTTTTTCCTAGTTCGTAAACTGTGACGATGTTAGAATCCTCTTTTCTTGGTAAGCAACTTATCCAGAGTTGTGAAAGATGAGGTCTAGATTGTATTCTAGGTCTCTTACTTCTAATCCATTCTTTCTTATGCAAAGCATCATCAGATTTCTTTAACTACTTTAAAGGAATGGTGCTATTTCAGAATGAAATATTTCACATAAGGGTTACCTTAAGTGGCAGGATCTTTTTATTAGGTATTTTTATATTAAGATACAGTATTTAAAAATTATCATGTATTTATATACTTAAAAAACAATACTGAACACAACTTAAACTTTTCTTTGTGGCTTTAAAGTCATCACAATCATTCTTTAAGTAAATATGTGTGAAATATACTACCTATTAGGGACTGTGCTTAGAAATTGTCTATATTGGTGTACAAAGCAGAATGGCTCCTGGTGCTCATAGTATATGTGGGATCGCTGTCATTATTACATTGTGTTGGACCAGAAGTTTGCAGAGGCTAGATGAGAATCTGGAGTTACTGGGTACTAAATAGCATTGGACTTTAATTTCTCCCTCCTCTCAGATTTCCCCAAAGATTCTCTTGTTTTCCTTTCTTGCTGCTCATTAGGAGATTTTTACTCTTGTGAGCCTGTAGTTGTCTTGAGGATGTTTGAGGTCACTGAAGTTAGATTTCTGGCTGAACATTAGATCTCAAATGCTAGCCAAGAAGCATATATTATTTTATCAAGCCCAACATTATTAAGTATATTAATTAGATCAAAAAAGCATGTATCTTTTAATAAAGTTTTCTTTGTAAATAGGATGTAATAATATGGTTATAAACAGAAAATTTCTTTATCTTTATTTCTCTAGAGTGTTATGGAAAACAGTGACAGGTGTGCTTTGTCATCTTCATCTCTAGCCTTTACACCACCAATCAAAACCTTAGGTACACCCACCCAGCCTGGAAGTACTCCTAGGATTTCTACCATGAGACCTCTTGCTACAGCATACAAGGCTTCTACTAGTGACTATCAGGTATTTTAAGAATTGGATACATGGATGTACTTTGAAGGCTTCAGTGCATAGCATGTTTAACAGTTTCATTGCATTGATTTGTATGCCATTAAATGTTAATATTTCCTAGTGAAGTGATTGCCTTGATGAAACATATAAACTTTATATTCTTAAATTTCTTATTTAAGAAATTAGAATTTTGGCCAGTTGAAAGCGTCCCTTGAATTTTTAAAAAAATTTCTATGCCATTTTAAAAACATTTTCAGAGTTTAATTTAGTTTTTTTAAGTAATCTTTGCATATTTTTTGGTGAACATCTCTGCATGAAGGAATATTAAAAGCCCTATTAAATTGATAACTAAATCTGGTGGTGTCACAAATGAAGAGCCCTAGGTTCTGTTGGAGTATACTGCCTTTGGTTATCAAAAGAAAGCGATGACCATTTCCTATTTCAAATTTTCTCATTTCAAAAAGGTTTAAAGGACAAATTTATTATATTCCTTGAAGAAGGGTAAGAGTATTATGATTCTCATTCACTTTGCTATTATCCCCTATTTATTGGGCAGGAGTTCTGAACTTGCTTAGCAACAGACATGGGTTCTAAAAAGGCACATTAAAAGATTTGTCACTTTAGTATTTTGATTTTCTCATGAAATTTGGAGATCATTCTTGAACTGTGGGGTTTTTTCCCTTTAGTTTCTTTTCATTTTAAAGCTTTCATCTCGTAGCTTTTGTGTTCGTTCAGTTTTCTAATTTAAGGAGTAGATGTAATTACCAAAGGAATACAATTTTACTATTCTTAAAAATATAAGGATGTTCTAACCAAAGCCATATTTTAATTTTTAAATATACAGTTCAGTTCTACAAATGCATTTTAGTGTTCAGCTCTGTTAAATCAGTCATTACCTCTAGAATTGGCTACGAAGCTAAAGAAAGCATAACCTAACAATTGTGTGTTTTTTTAATAGGTCATTTCTGACAGACAGACGCCAAAAAAAGATGAAAGTCTTGTATCCAAAGCAATGGAGTACATGTTTGGCTGGTAGTGAAGTAAGAGCTAAGAACTCGGTCAGCTACAGAGGAGGCGGCTGCTGCACTGAAACAGCAGAGCACTGCTGGGAGTCCTTCGGTTAGTTGTATAACCACTCTTGGCTGTAGTGGGTAGCTGTCTCATACTTTTAGAAGACGTTTTCTTTAATGATACAGTATATTTGTAGCTCGCACTTTAAAAGATGCTTGAGGTGTTTTAAAGAAACAAAAAATCCCTTCGGGATTTTGTGCTTTCTATGATGATGCACAAAAAACTCAGCATTGGTAACTGAAAATTATATAATTGAGTTTGCATTGAGGCTTTGCAGCCTTCATGAGTTGATGGGGTGAATTTCGTGAAGAGTAATTGTCTGGCTACTTCTAACAAGACACAAAAATTATAAAGTTAACAATTTGAATTATGGCCTTTTAATTTAGACAGTATTTAATATTTTAATTATCCTTGTTTGTGTATGTCTTATTGTGGATTGTCATCTTTCATTATACTTAAAACCAAAACAGTCTTTTAAAAACCTGCTAAAGTTCTTGATAATAAACTTTGCCAATTATATGTATCAGATGTTTTTAAAGAATGATTTATTATTACAATAAGTTTTAAGTGCCTGCTGAAATAGAGAAAATATGTCATGAACCTCCATAAACCCATAAACCAGCTTTAGTAACCTTCAGCATGTTGTCATACTTTTATTTCAAAAGTAATGTCATTTTTATCTAAATATTTAGGGTATATCAAAAAAAGAACATTTCTATATGTAATTACAATGTCAGTATCACACGTAATAGAATTAATGGTTTATTAATATCTAATATCCAGTCTGTTTTAAATTTTTTAAAAAATGTATTTATGGTTGAGTGTACACATGTATTTGGTTGTCTTGTCTTTGGAGTGTCTTGAGATCTAAATAAGCTTCCCCACTTTCACCCCTGTCTAACACACTGTGACTTGTTTGAAGGAGCCATGTGAGTTTTCTGTAATGTCCCATGGACTGAATTTGGTTGTTTTCTTTTTTTATTGTTATTGTTTAACATGTTCATCATCTATTCCATATCCTACAAGTTAGATCTAAAGAGGATTAATTAGATTCTGATTTCATTATTCTTAGCAAAAATATTTTGTATTAGTATACTTTATATCATACGAAATCAAGAGGCACTTAATTCTGATTGTTCCCCTTTTAATGATGCTCAGATTGGTCATTGGCCACATGGGCAGCAGAAGCCTTACACCTTCATTGGAAAGTGTCCTGTAACCTTTTTACAAATTTTTTCTAAAACATGAGTTAATGACACTTGCCTGAATCAGTTATTAAGGTTTGCAAAATGGTGATTTTCCAAATTTATCATTCCTATTGCACTTCCTAGGTGCAGTTCTTCTATGTAGAAGACCTTGATTCATGGATGAGTGCTATTTGGTTATCATGCAATATACACATGCCAGAATGGCAGGGTACATATTTAATCCTTTCCCTTTGTTTGTTTTCAGAATAATTTTTGGTGTCTTGGCAAACTCCATTGGTGTCCTAGTAATTAAAAAAAAATTTTTCCCCTTCACTATCACTATGAACTTAGGACCTCTTTTTTTTTTTTTCTTAATTTAGTGTTTCAGTTACTTGTAGTCATTATTCTTTTGTTCAAATTATCCCCTTTGTCTGTTGAGAACTTTATCAAGGTGGCTCTTCTGTGCAAAAGAGGTTTTTAATTGAAATATATTTCACCATAGTATAGGTATCTAGGTATGTTGTGCCTTTCCTTAGCTTTAGTACATCTTTATAAAAAAACAACACACCGTATAGAAGCTTTTACTATGCTTTTTAAATCACAGAAAACTACCACTGAAGACTTGTTTTGTTTTCTGAGATGAAGTGATGTTAAGGAATGTACAGGCATGAATGCAAATTGATTTATCATTACATTTATAGAGTATTTTTCATCTGAAACTTTTATGTTGAGGTCTTTCTCTTCAATTTAAAATAGAACATTTTATATTCTATTTCATTACATGCAGAACTCAATTATTTAAGGTAGAACTGGCTCTGGCTACTAAATCCCATTAAACTATTGCATTTGTACTTGAGTTACACGCATTTTTGTAGAAATACCATGGGCTTTTTTTTTCTTTTGGAGAAGGCATTTTATTTCTATAGAACTCTAAAACTCTGTGGAACATGAAGTTTCCTTTCTGACTAAAAATATTTGTTTGCTATGTTTGGATTTATTTTTGTAACCTACTGGTATATTTTATGTATCTTTGTATCCATCACAGCATTTATTTAAAAAGAGCCAGGAAATATATAAATGTAATAAACCAGCATGTTGAATGCCTCAAACTTACACAATGTTATATTTCAATTATGCCTCATTAAAAATACAGTAATTTAAAAAACAATAATAAAAACGTTTTAAAAAAGCCAGGAAAATCTCAGCAAGTAAGCTTCCATATTTTCCAATACTGTACAAAAACAACAGACATGGGAACTCTGGAGCTGGAGAAATTATCCTGAAATAAGCCTCTTCCTAAAAGTTCAGAAAAGCTCGTTTCACATAAAAATAAGTAATGTAAAACTATAGTCCTGCGTGGTTTTTATATCCTGTATTCATTGAAAGCATATCAGAAAGACATGCCCATAAAATAGATCAAAACTGTAACCTATTTTAAAATGGGTTATAAAAATCTTAAAAATGATACAAAATGTGAACAAATACAAAAAATCAGAATTTGAAAAACTTGGGGAAAATACTAGAAATAAAGGGACAAATATCAGAAATGAAGACTAAACTATAATAAACAAAAAGGTAGATAGACAACAGATAATGCTGTAAGGGAAATGAAATTTAAAAAGGAGGGTGACTTTAGAAATCAAATAATATAGAAAGGATTAGTGGGAAAATATCAATTTTAGAGATTTAAAAATATCAGAACATATATACTGAACAAAATTATATCAAAAATACTTTGCTGAAAACAATGATTAAGAACTACACATTGAAAAAACACCCTGCCTACCTGAGAATATTATCCCAGATATAAACTTTGGTGTTGGCTATCTAAACAAAAACAAGTGACTTATAAAGAGCAAGACTAACTTTAGCACTATGGCAGGAAAATGACACATTTAAGACATTTGTGGTGGGAAAAAAGTAAAAGATTTTATATCTAATAAAACTTTTAAGTATAAAAATCATTGCTCAAGACATTCTCAACATGTAAGACTTCAGGAAACATATTTCCCGTGAGCGTTTCCTAAGGAGTAGCCTAGAGAATGTGCTCAGACAAGGTACATAACTAGAACTATGCTGACATAAAGTCTGTGGTGAGCATTAAATTTGACATCCCATCACTAGAGCAAAGGGCTGACCAGGTTTATTGCTGGAAGCTTAGCTCATGGGATGGACTTCTCTTATCACTGTCTTGCAGCAGTCCAATTTTGGCTTATAGCAACAAGTCAGTTTGATCCATTTGCGAACCAAGCCTGGATTTTTTTTTTTCCTCCCTTGAATTCCAGTGAAGTCATAGGTTGCGAACTGAGATGGGGAGAGAGATGTTAGTTTCTTGGAGGTAAGTGATGTGGAATTCTGGGCTACCTTTTCTTGAAATTTGGAGCCTCTAGACCTGCTTGGGCCCTATCCTAAATGTACCATTGTTTCTTAATATTCTGGCTCAGTTTTGTGTCTTGGTGGATCTGACAATGCCCAACTTATGATGGGCACCTCTGGTCACACAGTTACGCTATGATGTAAGTGATGGTTAGGTGCAAAGTCACTTGCTCCAATGCACCCTCTCACTTTCTTCTGTTACCCTCTCACTTTGGGTCCCTCTAAAATTGTCTAAGTCATCTGAGAAATGCTTTGAAGCATTTTTCCCGTGTATATTTTGTGTTTGTCTCCAAAATCCAGAGTACTACCAAGTGCTGTATCTTTTTGTTAGCGGTAGGAGGAGCAAAGCAAATAATTCATCCTTCAGGAAGGAATGTCTCAGCATACCCCTGACCACTTGACCCCTTCATAACTTCACCAGTATGATAAGCCTCTGAACTTTTGTGGTGTATGAACTATCTTCTGGCATATGTGTGCCTTACCAGGAAGTCCAGAACATTTTCCAGTTATTTCTGCAGGTTAAATGAACATGATGCCATCACCTTAGACCAGCACACTGTCCACGTTATCAAGAGTTCTGGCTGTATTACAACATGCTCACTGTGAGACAGACATGGGCCAAGATTCCATTTATCACCTGGCTTCCTTATGGCCCTGCTCTTAACAGGAACTGTGAGGAACATTGTGGTTCATCAGGGTCAACTAACAACCTGTATCTAACAGCCCTTAACATATCTGGGTATTCCTCTTCAGTGTACAGTTACTTAGAAAAATGAAGATGAGCAGGGAGAATTGCTACTGTGTAACTAACTTTGGCCTTTAAAATTCCTTTCTTAATTGGAACTGGCCTCCCATTTAGTCTGTCTTTAAGAATTGACTTCCATCTGGAAATGGCTCTGTGGTCACTGATGTCAGTCTCCTGCATGTGTGCTCTTGATCTGTTAAAATTATATGTAGACCAATACCTTTGGTGGCTTCCTTCTCCTTTCTCCTTTTAAGAACGCATTTTATTTACTAAATAAATATACGAAGTTAAAATACAACTTAATGAATAATTGGGTAACTACCACTCAGTCAAGAAATAGAATTTTAACAGCCTTTTTCCATATGCTCCATTTTAATCTCTACCCCACAAAAATAAACACTTTTAGGATTATTTAAATGGTTTTATTATCCAAATGTGCATTCCTAAATACTATAATTTGCCCTTTCAAAAAGTGATGTCTTTAATGAAGGAGAACTTCCCTAATATGGCAAAGGAAATAGACTTCTAGGAAGTCCAGGAAGCTCAGAGAATCCTAAAGAAGGTGGACCCAAGGAAGCACACACCAACACACATCAGGTTACCCAAGATTAAAGATAAAGAGAAAATCTTAAAAGCAGCAAGAGAAAAGGAGACAGTTACCTACCTGACTTCTCAAAATAAACCTTGTAGGCAAGAAGGGGCTGGAAAGAAGTATTCAAAGTCATGAAAGACAGGGAGCTACATCCAAGATTACACTATCTAGCAAAGAAAGCTATCATTTAGAATGGAAGGGCAGATAAAGTGCTTCCCAGATAAGGTCAAGGAGTTAAAGCAGTGCATCATCACCAAGCCCTTATCATATAAAATGTTAAAAGGACTTAGCTAAGAAAAAGAAGATCAAAAATACCAGTAAAGTGACAACAAACTCACAAATATCAACAACTGAACCTAAAACAAACAAAGATTAAAACAACTAGAACAGGAACAGAATCAGGGAAAGGGAGATCACATGGAGAATTACCAGCAGGGAGAGCGGGCGGGCGGGGGGGGGGGAATGGGGGAAAAGGTGCAGGGAATAAGCATAAATGGTAGGTACAAAATAGGGGGAGGTTAAGAATAGTATGGGAAGTGGAGAAGCCAAAGAACTTGTATGTATGGACATGGACTAAGGTGGGGGAATGCTGTGAAGGGGGGTGGGTAGGGTGGAGGGGAATAGAGGGGAGAAAAATAATGGGACAACTGTAATATCATAATCAATAAAATATATTTAAAAAAGGAAAAAGTGATCTTTTAAGTCTATTTATATACAGTTCCTCCATGCATTCTTTTCTTTCTTTAAACTTTATTGTTGAAGAATGAGTATCATTTGATGTACAGGATTTACCACACTCAGGATCTGCTGATTGTATACTCCTGAAGTCCTGTATGTTCTTCAGTGTTGTGTAGTTTTCAAATTGACAGATGGATCCAAAGACTTGATCAAATGCAGGTTTGATCTCTTGTCAAAACTGTAGTTAATGATGTTTTCTTTTTATCAAGGGTGCATTAATTCATTTGCGGGTTAAAAAGCATGATACTCTAATTTTATCATATTTAGTAGTATGTTTATGAAAGCACTTACCCTTCACTTGTATTTTGTTACCAATAGTGTAGATAATATAGAAAACACAATATGTACTTAAAAATTTTCAAGTTCATGAATTGGTTCCTAATTTTCTGGAGATGACTAATAAAAATTTATTTTGCATCAGGTTCTTCAATTACATTGTTTTCCTTATAATATTAATGAGATACCTTAGGAACTTACCTCATTTATATCAGTTGGCCTGTGGTAAAATTGGTTTCTCTTTATGTTTTGCTTGATATTGCAGAACCTACCAATGATGTTAACTGAAGACTTACTGTATTTAGTTATTAACTGGAATTAAGGATATTTGATGGTTTTAGTCCATTATTACAAATACATTGAAGCACAAGTCATCCCATCTTCAGGAGCTTGTTTGTTAGCTCAAGTTGCCTCCCGAGTCCTTTTTTTTTAAATTGTATTTTTTCTATTAGTATCGATCCCCCTTATACTGCCCTCCCCCCTGCAGTCACCATACTGTTGCCCATGTCCATGACTTCTTTCTTTTTTGCTCAATCCCTCTACCCTCTGTTCCCCCCACCCTTGAGCTGTCATCCTGCTTTCTGTGAGTCTGTCTGTATTTTGCTTGTTAGTTCAGTTTGTTCATTAGATTCCATATATGAATGAAATCATATGGTATTTGCCTTTCTCTGACTGGCTTTTTTCACTTAGCATAATCTTCTCCTGGAGCATCCATGCTGTTTCAGAGAGTAAAAGTTTCCTTGTTTTACAGCTGAGTAGTACTCCACTGTGTCCCATAATTGTTTTATCCACTCATCTACTGATGGACACCTGGACTGCTTCCAAATGTTGGCGATTGTAAATAATGTTGCAATGAACATACGGGTGCATATAGTCTTTCGAGTTGGTGTCTCGGGTTTCTTTGGATAAATTGCCAGAAGTACAATTGCTGGGTCATAAGGCAGTTCCACTTTCACTATTTTGAGGTAACTCCATACTGCCTTCCACAGTGGCTGCACCAGTCTGCATTCCCACCAACAGTGCCAAGGGGTTCCCTTTTCTCCACATTCTTCCTGGAACTTGTTGTTTGTTGATTTATTGAAGATAGGCATTCTGACCAGTGTGAGGTGATACCTCATTGTGGTTTTAATTTGCATTTCTCTGATGATTAGCAACAGTGAACATCTTTCCGTATGCCTATTGAAACTTCTAGTACTCTTTGGTAATTTCTTTGTTATGAAAAGATGTTCTATGATCACTTTGTTACATTTTCTGATGTATCCCTAAAATTAGCAGTTTCTCCAGTAAGCCTTAGTTCTTTTTAGGGAAAATAACTAAAAAAAAAAAAAAAAAAGATTTTCTTTATTTTTAGAGAGAGGGAGAAAGAGAGGGAGAGAAATATTGATCAGTTCCCAACTGGGGACCTGGCCTGTGGGCTGACTGCAGATCAAACCAGCGGCCTCTCAGTTTGTGGGACAATGCCCAACCCACTGAGCCACACCAGTAAGGGCAGGGGAAAATAACTTTTTACACCATAATGTGGGTACTTGAAATTGCTTTTTTCTACTAAAGTACCTCATGAGCTCACACTGATAGAATTCAAACTCAACAGTATAGGTTATTATTACTATAACTTGTAAACATTTTCTGTGTTCTACTCATATCTTCACAATATGTAGGTAATGCTGACTGCCAAGAACACAATGGGAGAAGGATAGTTTCTTTAATGAGTGGTACTGGGAAACTAGATATTCCTATGCAGAAGAATGAAGCTGAACCCTTATATCACACCGTGCTGGGTAGGCAAATGTATGTTTACGGTTCATGTGGAAAAAGACATGCAGATTATTAACAATAGCTTTATTAACTCTTCTGTGTACTCAAAACTGTAAACCTATTTTGCCCACCCCATATACAAAAATTAATGTGAATTAAAGGCTTAAATGAATGGCATGGAACTGTAAGATTCCTAGGTGAGAACATTGTGGTATTTCCTGACGTTATTTAGGTTGGTTGTCAGGAGGGAGATAAAGCAAAACTTCGTTGTCCTGAACCAGTCTTGGTTTGTAAAAATCATACCCACCTTCACTTCCATCTCTGTTCACAAGGTCTTAGGGCTGTGACCTGAATTCACAAGGAGTAGCATGTTAACACAAACTAAATGACAACATCATATTGTACTCAGAATTGCTTTTGCTAATAGGCTAAATTCATCTATCTGACAGTCTTCCCTCAGTGTAACTTCTCAGGAGACTCATTGAAATTTGAACGTTAGGTAAGCATCTAGGAGCATTGAAATGAATAGCATTTGAAACCATGGGTTCTTGAAGGCAGTGAGTATAGTGAAACTTTGATTTAAAGGCCCCCTATTCACTCTCCTCAGGACATGTGAAAGAGAGCACAGAAAGGTGTGTGAGTGTGTGTGTGTGTGTGTGTGTGTGTGTGTAGAGCTGGATGTTTTTCAGGTGGAGAACTATGGTGGTTTATTTCCAGCTATATCTATTTTTTTTTACCAATTAAAGAAATGTACTGTATTTAGGAGCCATAGTTCATAAAGAACTTCATTGCTGAGTAAAAATGCAGTAATTTGTAGCTACAAAGTGTTCAGTTAAATTCCTCATTCCTTTCTGAAATGTTTTTGCCTTTTCTCCAAAATGTATTATCAGGTCCTCATAAAGTGTTATATGCGTAAATCTGAACAGTCCTTTCCCTTCCATCCTTCCTCTTGCTACCTGATCTTGACAGGAAGTTCTTGATCATTTATTTGACATGTTTATTGGGTACTTATGTCTTACATTTTATGCTAGGTACTGGAAGTTGAGCAGAAATAAGATATGGGACTTTGGTCTTCTTTCTGGGACTCAAAATGATTAATTTACTTAGTGTTTCCCCTTTGTGCCCCCTCCCCCATTTTTACCCTTATGTACCCACAGTTCACCATATTCCCCCTTTAGTCTCACTACGCTTCTAGGTTATCCAACCCCCATCTTCCCAATACTATGAAGAAAGAATAATAGGAAGAAAGAAAAAAAATGAAAGGCTTCTTTTGCATTGATTTTTAAAACAAAGTTTAACTTTGAAACATAGCCTTATTCATCTACTAATTGACAACTAAAGGAAAGTTTGTGGCCATAAGCAAGTGTTAAGCTAGGTGACATCTATTTTGATTGTGTGTGTGTGGGGGGAGGGTGTTTGGCCTTGTGTTTTGTAACTTAAAAAAAACTTTTATTGTTCAGTTACAGTTGTCTCCATTTTCCCCCATTACTTCCCCCTGCCCTGCCTACCCCCTTCTCCCACATTCAAGCCTCCCCCCTCCTGTTACCCTTGTCCATGAGTTCTTTATATTTGTTCCTTGTCTGACTCTTCTGTATCTCAAACTTCCAGTGTAACTTAAATGGCAAACACTCTGTATACTTTGTTTCTTCCATTCATGATATTGATACTTCATGTTTTGGTAGTGTAGGGCATGGTGCACCTCTGTTTCATTTCCTGTGAATTGTTAGCAGTGGCCCTGGTTTAGGGCGTGCAGCATTCCAGTGCATTGCAAAATTAGCCTTAAATATGAAACTCTTAACACTCAAATATTACACTTTCCAGTGAATTTTTTTATCCCTATTGCAAGAAGGGATAAACTAGGAGTAAAATAGACTATTATATGTGTTTTTCAGATGTAGGTCTAGACAGGCTTTAGAAGGGTTGGGATTTCTGCTTGTGTAGAAAACTGATAGATGTTAAAGTTCTTAATGAGTTTAAGACTTTTGAATGTTAATGAAGCAAAGGTGTGGTTATCATAACTGATCCAGTCTTGAAAATTAACCACAGGTTAGTAAATAAGTTGAGTCAAAATTATTTTAACTTACAATCTTTAGGTTATTAAAAGGTAATGATTTAAAGTGAAAATAATCCCTTTGATATAATTTTAAATACTTTCCAAAGTGGATAGCTCTCTGACTGTAACTCATTTTCTTGACTTTATGTCTTTACATTAATTTCAGTAAGCATTCTGATCACTTATGCAGTTTAGATTACTGTATCACTTACTAACCAGGTTAATTTAAAGTAGTGGTTAAGCCCTGGCCAGTGTGGCTTAGTTGACTGGGCATCATCCCGCAAACTGAAAGGTCACGGGTTTGATTCCTGGTCAGGGTACATGTCTGGATTGTAGGTTTGTTCCCCAGTTGGGGCGTGTATGAAAGGCAGCCAATTGATGTTTCTCTTTCACATTGATGTTTTTCTTTCTCTTTCTCCCTCCGTTTTCCTTTCTCTAAAATATAAACAAACAGAAATAAAGTAGTGGTTAAAGTTCATGGAATCTTAGAATTTGCACTCTATAATGACTAAGAGCATGATTTTGGAGTGAGACTTTTTAACTCATCTCTGTTTACTAGCTATCCAGCCTTGCACAGATTGCTTAACCTTTTTCTCATGTGTCTCAGCCTCACAATAAAACAGTGCCAATGATAGTATTTTCTTCATAGAATTGCAAGATCCAACGAAGGAATGCAGTAAATTTTTTTAGAATACTGCCTGACATGTACTAAGCACTCATCAAACGTTAACTTACTAAGTTTGCTTGGTAACTAGCCTCATTTTAAAAAAGTATGTGATAGATTAAAGATGGCTACAAATATTTTTGAATTATATTTTATTGACTATGCTATTACATTTGTCCTAATTTTTCCCCCTTTGCTCCCCTCCATCAGCACCCTCAACTCCCTTAGGCAATCCCACACCATTGTTCATGTCCATGGGTCGTGTGTGTAAGTTCTTTGACTACTCCCTTTCCTACACTGTACTTTACATCCCCGTGGCTATTCTGTAATTACCTATGTGTACTTCTTAATCCCCTCACCTCTTCACCCATTTCCCCATATCCCCCTTTCATCTAGCAACCATCAAAACGCTTCTGTATCCATGATCGTATCTCTGTTCTTTTTGTTTGCTTCATTTGTGTTTTAGATTCAGTTGTTCATAGATATGTATTTATTGCCATTTTATTGTTCATAGTTTTGATCTTTGTAAAAATAAGTCCCACTAACATTTCATAAAATAATGGTTTGGTGATGGTGAACTCCTTTATTTTTTTCTTGTCTAGGGAGCCCTTTATCTACCTTTTGCTTGGTAGAGCAAGCTTGGTTGTAGGTCTCCACTTTTCATGACTTGGAATATTTGTTGCCCATCCCTCCTAGCCTGCAAAGTTTCTTGTGAGAAATCAGCTGACAGCCTTATGGGAACTCCGCTGTAGATAACCAAATGCTTTTGTCTTGCTGCTTTTAAGATTCTCTCTTTATCTTTAACCTTTGGCATTTTAATTATGATGTGCCTTACAGTGGACCTCTTTGCATCCATTTTGTGGGACTCTGTGTTTCCTGGACTTGTATGTCTATTTCCTTCACCAAATTAGGGATGCTTTCTTTCATTATTTTTTCAGATAAATTTCCAATTTCTTGCTGTTGCTCTTTCTCCTTCTAGCATCCCTATGATGTGAAGGTTGGAGTGCTTGAAGTTGTTCCAGAGGCTACTTACACTATCCTTGGTTTTTTGGGGGATACTTTCTTCTTGTTCTGATTGTTTTTTGCTTCCTTATATTCCAAATCATTGATTTAGTTCTTAGCTTCATCCACTTTACTGTTGTTTCCCTGTAAATTGTTCTTTATTTCAATTAGTGTATCCTTTATTTCTGACTGAATGTCCATTTTTGATATTCCTTCTCCTAGAGAGACAGGATCTATTTGTGTGTGTGTGTGTGTGTGTGTGTGTGTGTGTGTGTACATTAACCAATATAGTATAAGGGAAGTGATGCAAAGCCATTTCCAGAAATAGCCTGTAAAAGAGGACCAGCGACTTCTGCCTTGATCTCTGTAGTCCTGATCTGTGGGAGAGGTGGAAAGAGGCTGAGGCTACATGCGGTGGGAAAGGGACTCCACTGAACCCGGCCTTCCTGTTGACCAAGGCTCCAAACATGTCACAGGCCTGTTAAGCCCAGCTCAGCTACCAGCTCAGCATCACCAGGAGCCCATCCATGTCACGTGGAGCTGGAGAATTACGCAGCCAAGCCTTGCTTTACTTTCTTCTTCACAAGATTTTGAGCTGCAATAAAATGGTGGTTGTTTTAAGCTATGAAGCTTTATTAACCTACAGGTGGTAGGTTACAAAGCAACTGGAACAGAGGATAATAACAGAATACATCAATGGTTTGCCTAAGGTCACTTTGATATATACCTGTGGCAATAGGGCAGAAACCAAGATTCTTTACTTTAGAGCCAGTGTTGTGGAATTATGGCATATTTTATTTAATAATTAGGTTATTTGATTTTTAAATAAGTTAAATTTAAGATGTGCTGTAGTACTTGAAATGACTCTCTTGAATTCCAATTGTAAAAGAATGTGTTTTAAAAAGCATAATGACCAACTTATAACCAAATAAATGAGTTATTTTGGCCATAATAAAATTTACTTAAAAATTTATAGTATACAAAGGATTATGTCAACATAAATTACTGCAGACATTTGTTAATCATGAATATTTAAATATTATTAAAGTTTGCTGAATTCTTCATATATTTTGTGCTAACACTTATCATCTAGGCTTAGGCTTAGGGAAATTCTTGAGACAAAAAGGCATCTCTGGTTCAGAGGACATGTGCATCCATTAACTCCAAGTTTCTGCCAGCTGGGAGAAACATCAGGGTGTGTGCGGGAGTAGGGACAGACACTGGAGGGACTCAGCTGTTTTCTAAGAGATGGGTCAGTAAAACAGGCTTCTTTGGAGACTTTGGGTCACATCTTAAATTATCAGGTTATTTCTTGACTACTCAGTGGAAGATATTTTATAAACTTCAACTGTCCTATCTCTTTTGGTTGTTTCTTAGAAGTAGCTGTTAAAAGTCTTGCAGAAGCAGTTTTTGAGGGGAAGTTTCAAATGGAGTTTAAATAGATTTTCTGTTACTGAAAACTGTTCATGTTCCTAATACATCAGAAACATGAAACTCAAACTACAGGTGTGCCTCCATCTGGTGGTGACTCTCAGAAGTGTCCAACATGAAAAACTAGAGGAAGCTGGAAAATCAGATAAAAAGCAATTGCTGTCTTTACGCTTTCGGAAATATTGACAACTTTTTTGTATCTTTGTTCCTTTCTGCTTTCTTTCTTTCTTTTTTTTTTTTTGAGGTTTGATTTTAGTCTTATTGTACATATTTATTTTTATTATAAAGGGTCAAAAATATTTTTTGGAGGAAGTGGACAGGTATACATAAGTCATTTTTCTTTTTCAAAGGTTTTTTTTTTTTTTTTGAGCCAGAATGAAAGGGTTATTGATCTTGCATTGAAATATGGGAATGCTGAGTTAGGTCATTGATTTAAAAAGAAGATATTAGTAAAGATCAAGGAGAATTAATTCATTATTTCACACAGCTCTTCTGTTTATATGACCTACAAAAAGAATATAGGTTGTATACACCTGTAATCCCCCAAGTCACTCAGTATTTGGAAAACTGTTCTACAACCAATTCAAGTAATATTTATTGAGCTCCCAGTATGCGCTAGGGCCTTGGATGCATCAGAGGAGTAAAGACAGGTCCCCACCCCTGTGGAGGTAACGTGTTAGCAGAAAGAATCATCAGGACATAATCATGGGAAGTAAGTTACAGAGTAAGGTGGTAATAGGTGCTATGTGAAAAAAATGATCAGAAATCTTGGAGTATTAAACGGCACTCATGATAGGCCTCACTGAGAAGGCGAGATATGAGCAAAAACTTACAGGGGATGATGTTCGCAGAGTGAAATCTGGGGAAGAACATTCCAGGCAGAGGGGACAGCAAGGGCCAAGGCAGGAGTTTACCTGGTGTGTTCAAGGAATGGCATGGAGGAGGCTAGAGGTGAGAGCAAGGGAAGAGGCATAGAAAGAGAGATGGGAGGGAGTGGGGGCTCAATCACTTAGGATCTTTGAAACCTTTATAAAGATTTTGGCTTTTACTCTTTGTGGTAGGCAGAATAATAGCCCCCAACGATAACAATGTCCTCATCCCAGAACCTGTGCTTTTGTTACATTCTGTGGAAAGGGAACTACAGATATGATTAATAATATGGACCTCGAGATAGAGAGATTATCATTGATTATTCAGTGTAGTCACATTAGCCCTCAGACTTGGAGGAATTCCCCACTCCTCCCAAGTCAGAGACAGGGCCCCAGCAATGTGGGGACAGCCTTCGCCTGGCAGCCAGCAAGGAAACAGAGACAACTGTCCTACAATGGCAAAAAACTGAATCCAACAACAAGAACGAGCAGTGAAACTGGATCTCTACCAGAGCCTCCTTGATTTTGGCCTTGTGTGACTGTAAGCAGACTCATCTGAGCTCGCTGGACTTCTGACCTGTGGGGTCTGTAAAATAGTTTCTGTTAATTTGATTTGACAGTAATAGAAAATGAGTACACTTTGAAACAGAGTGATTGGATACTTTTGAGTAGAGGTGTATCATGATATGAATTGTGTCCTTTTTATTATTTATGTAAATTTCTGTAATCTGTTGACAACACACATTTTTACAATCTCTTAGGGTAATCACCTTTCAGCTCTGGTAGTTAAAAGCTGAGTAATTTATATCCTTGATATCAGACACCTGTGATAGGCAGCCTACTGGCTCCCAGAGATGTTGGCATCCTACATTTTGACAGTTTGAAAAGCCTTTTTTTACACTTTCTGAATATATATATTCTCCAGGAAATCCAGATTAATATGATTTAGAACAATTCAACAAATACAAAGTTATTTAATTCATTTAGGGAAAAATTAATCCCTACTAGCAAAGCCAAGCCTGAATTACCTCTTAAGCCAATCCTAACCCCTCTACTTTATTTCTCCTCTTTTTTTTTAATCTTTCCTTCCTACAGACTAAGTCTTCATTAAAGCCAAAGTTATTAAAGATTAAGTGAGGGATAAAACTATTATGATTGTCTTTAAGCTCTTGCGTCAATGTTTCTTAAAATTTGTGTCTATTTTCCGCGGTATTCCATTTTGGCTGCTGAAGCAGAAGCAGCATATGAGTTTTGTGAATCAATCATCAATTAATAACTGTCTTCTAAATTTGTATGGGAATAGTAGTTGAATAAAACCCAGTTTCATTTGAGACAACACTTTTCAGCCTGGGACCACAGACTTCCAATCAACTATGGATTAAGAAATTCCAGCTGTGGGAAAAGACCAAGGAAAATCTCTGGGCCAATATGCAGAAAGGCTGAAAATAGCCTTTAGCAGTTTCTAATAGATTCTTTTTCTAAAAAAAAATTGTAGAAGCTGTATTTGCAATAGCCAAAACCTAAAAGAGCCCAGATGACCTTCAATGGGTTAAACGGTGGTACATACTAGTCAGTAATAAAAAGGAGCATGCGACTAACACAACACCCTGGGTGAGTCTCCAGAGAAATATCCTGAGTGAAGAAGGCCGATCACAAAAGGTTATAAAACTGTATGATTTCATTTGTATGGTATACTAGAAATGACAAAATTATAGAAATGGGAAGCAGGTCAGTGGTTGCTGGACATTAAAAAGAAGGAGGGAGGGGGTGCAGGAGGGAAGAGTCTGCGGCTCTGAAAGGACAACATGAGGTGTGGTTTGGTGATGGAAATGGTCTGCATCTTGACTATTAATGTCCGTATACGGGGAGTGGTATTGCACTGAAGTTTTGCAAGACGCTACAATCAGAGAAACTGGGTACAATGTACATGGAATCTCTCTAGTATTTCTCATAATTACATGTGAATCTATCATTATCTCAAAATAAAAAGTTTAAGTTTTTAAAAATGGCCCTTTGATCTCTCCCAATGTCAGGCATCAATGTCCTGAGGTTGGCTACTGTGCACTTGCCTCTATGTGAAGAACTCATTGTGCTCACATGATCAGGTTTGTGAGGGTCACAGTTCATCCATGACAAATTCAGTAAGGCATCTAGTCTGTCAAGACTCTGGGGAATTGTGGAATTACCAACCTTGACATTTGCCATATTTTCCACTTGCAAATGTCTGAATTCTAATATTTCAAAGATGCATTCAAGTCCCACTTTTCCAATGAAGTCCTACACCACCACCCTCAGGATCCTTGATTTTCCTCTCTCCGAAGGCCTTCAGCACCCTTCCTACCTGTGATGTCTGGTGTAGGCCACTAGCCTCCCAAGGTTGTGAAGTACAGAAATGAACTAGTGCCAGTTGAGAGCTGCTGTAATAATTCTGAGCTCCAGCCCTAGGGCAGCAGCTCAGAAGGCACCAGGGACACACAGGGAGGAATTAACTTGTACTGCCCCAGTTCGAGATCTGGAGAAGCAGCTTCTCCCAGACAGAAGTTCAGGCGGTATGTAAACATTTTTAGTGAGAAACTCCCATTCTTCTGGACAGGACACAATTTAATCCTCTGTGGTAAAATGCTGGGCACAATATAAATATGCTGCATCCACATTACTTTGCAAACTAAAAAATATGATGTTACTTTACCTAAGATGAAGTTCACTTATGCACTGAACATTGCACCAAACATTAAGGCGATTGGTTCTCTAAGGGTCAGGAAAATCTGTTCACATTCAATCTTTAACATAATGCATCTTCTCATAGCAAGTTCCCATTGCCACCGAAAACCCAACCCAAATGTGACATTGTCAGATGTAAGTTAAAACTTTGGAAATATTAATGATTAATATTATGGCTAATTAGGAAAGAAGAATTAATACTACGAAGTACTGAAAATAAAGGAGACTGTCCTGGCTGAGTAGCTCAGTTGGTTAGAGCATGGTACAGGTACACCAAGGCTGCAGGTACTATCTCTGATCAGGCCTCATGCAAAAATCAGCCAATGAATGCATAAATAAGTGGAACAAATCAATACTTCTCTATTTTTTCTTGCCCTCTCAAAATTAATAAAATTTTTAAGAAAAACATGAAGAAAATAGAGACTGAGGGCTTGTAAAATTTAGGGTAAACTTAATGAATCCAAAGGCTTCACTTCAGGGAGTTATTTGGGGACCCAGACTATTATTATGCAAGTCAGACATAGCTTTAGCTGAGGTAGGTCTGTAGAATATCAAATTTGCATTAAATTTGAATAACAAATTTGTATTAACAAATTTGTAGAATAACAAATTTTGAAATGCTGTACATTAGTGCCCCGTTAACTGATTTTGCCTTTCATGGTTTCAGTTACCCGTGGTCAACCTTGGTGGAAAACATTAAATAGAAAATTCCATAAATAAGCCATTCGTGTGTTTTAAATTGTACGGTGTTTTGAGTAGCGTGATGAAATCTCCCGCGATGTTTTGCTCTCTCTGTCCAGCCCCTCCCAGTATGTAAATCATCCTTTCATCAGTGTCTCCACCTGACCCATAAGCTCCTGGCCGGTAAGTCACTGAGTAGCCTTCTCGGTTATCAGATGGACTGTCTTGGTATCACAGTGCTTCTGTTCAAGTCACTTACTTTAGGTAATAACGGCCCCAAAGTGGAAAAGCAGTGGTTCTGGCAATGTGGATAGCCAAGGACAGCGGTAAAGTGGTTCCTTCCAGTGACAAGGTGAGTTCAGAAAAGTAAGATATTTTTTTAAAAAATTAAAAATGTGTTTATTGAATTTAGAGAGAGAAACATCCATGTGAGAAATGTCAATGTGAGAAACATCGGGGGGCCAAGCCTGCACCCCATGTCCGTGTCCTGACCAGGAATCGAATCCCCAACCTTTTGGTGTAGGGGCAATGCGCCAACGGAGCCACACTGGCAAGGGCCAAAATATGACATTTTGAGAGAGACCACCTTCACTTTAACTTTTATTACAGTGTCTTGTTAGAAGTGCTTTATTTTACTATTATTGTTGTTGTTAATCTTTGTCGAATTTCTAAATTGCATCGTAGGTATGTATGCATAGGAGGAAATTGTGTATACATAGGGGGCAGTACTGGCCACAGTTTCAGGCATGGGGTGGGGTGTTGGGACATGTCCCTCATGGATGAGAGGGAGACGACTGTATTTTAATGTTCGTTGAGTTAAAAATAATAGAAAATTCACGTTAGACTTTCTCTTTGACCTGTGGGTTATTCAGAAATGTGTTGTTTATTTTCCATGAATTTGAGGATTTTCCAGATACCTTTTCTCTTCCTGATTTCTGGTTCTGTGATCTGAGAATGCACTCGTATGATTTCTGTTGTTTTAAATTGCATAAGATTTGTTTTATGGTGTTGAATATAGTCTCTTGCTGCACATTTCATATATACTTGGAAATTATTGGGAATTGACCATATATTAGAATGTTTCAAAATAGTACAAAAATAAAATAGAGTGTGAAATGACAGATAAATCACAAAAAGCCTAGTTACTCACCTTGTGACCATTTTCCCCTGCAATGTTACTTTGCAGCTTCTTGCATCACAAAGTGGGGTTTAGTTCCCAACCCCTGGAATCTGGGATGACCTAGTGAGTTGTTTCAGTCAATGGAATTAATGGAAATAGTAGTGTAAAAGTCCCAAGTCTAAGCCTCAAGAAGCCTTGTGCTCTTTTCTCTCAAAAACACTGCCATCAGGATAAGAGCTAGCCTGGGTAAGCCTAATGGAGACTGAGAGAATAGGTAGGAAAAAGCTCAGTGTTCCCAGGTATTTTGAATCAACATAAACCTGGTGGGATCAGCAGAGTTGCCTACCTGGCCCACAGGTGACTGCCTGAGTGAGGAAAACCTGAAACTAGAAGTGTGTAGCTGACTGACAGACTTAGGTGAAACAATAAATAGTTGTTATTTTAATACTCTACATTTTGGGATAGTTTATTAGGCAGCATTACTGTGACAATTGATAATTGATACATAGCTCACACCTAAATATAGTTACCCAAAGTATGCATACATAGAAACATATATAGACACTAAAAAAAGTTACAAGTACTTTGGAGTTAATTTAGATTCAAGGTATCAAAAATTATGTGGTGATAAAAGGTTATGTTTCCTCCAAAAGGCCCATCTCTTCCTTATCCCACCTTCGATCACATACATCCATAAAAACACTCCCTAATGTTTCTGAAAAGAATACATATTTCCCAAACAGAGGCAAATAAAAGTTTAGTCTAATGAAGAGTGTAGACTCCGGATGCAGGTTTTTGTGCCCCCTAGCTGTATGATCTGATCGTGGGAGATGACATTTGTGTCTGTCACAGGACTATTGAAAGAATTCATTAAGTAAGTAGCTATAAAAGGGCTTAGAGTAGCACATGGCATGCAGTAAATATATAAGTACATTTAAGTAAGCTCTTCTTAGTATTGTTAAAAGCAAGCTTTCTCTTAGCTTACATGCTTAAAAGTTACTTCATAAAGAGGTCAGTCCTCAAATAATTTTGCTAGTGAGTTGGATAAGTCCTAATGTGTCTAAAGCATTTTATTCCATTTCTGACCTGTGCACTCAATGTGCTCCTTAGACCTCCTTGCTGGCAGAGAGTGGAAGCAGGCGTGGAGGAGTACTGGCACTTACAGCTCAGTTGGAGTGGCAGGTGTAGTTTCGGTTAAGTGCTCTAAGGCAGCCTTCCCTGAGTGTTTTTAGAGCAGAAGAATTTTGAGGTTAGTAATTCTGTGACAGTACAAAAAAAAAAAGTGAACTCTTAAAGCTTTAAAAAATCCTTAAAGTTTTAGCTTTGGTTCTTTGCTGGTGTAGATGCTACTATATTACCATTCAGCTATAACGTCCTTTGCATCCTGCTAAAGACAGTGATGTTTAGTTATCTATATTTTTATTAAGCTTGATAAATGCTGCTTTCATCTTAAAACACACACACACGCACACACACACACACAGTCTGTGTGAAACAGAGTTTTTTCCCAAAGTGGGGAAAAATATTTTTACTGGGACTAGCATGTACAGGGTCAAAGGGAATGACATGTAGCTGTGTTAATGTAGTGTGTACGTCTATATACTGTGGCCTTTTCCAAAAGCATTCGAAGTAGCTTCTAAAATACATACCACACAGCAGGACGAAAATTATTGAAACAGAACATCAGTTGAATAGCACAATAGGAAATTGTTTATTCCTGTCCTCTGTCCCTTCCTTTTAATGGAATCTTTCAAGTTATGTTTTACTGAGCACCTACCATATGTCAGGTACTTCATAAAAAAAAAAAAAAACTGCCCCTATTCATAAAGCAACCGTGGTATAATTGTTCCTATTTTACAGGCAAGGACTTGAGACAGTCCCTCTAGGCCATAAAAGTGGTGGAGAGTAGAGTTTGGGTCAAACGCGGATCTATCTGATGCTCAAGTTTATGCTCCTCCTGATGGTGGTTTTCATGCTGGATCAGCAGGACCCTCTGAGGCAGCTGCTCAACCAGAGCACTATCTGTTTTTATGTGTTCACACAGTAGCACTTTCACACGAGGTCACTTTTGAATACAGCTTATATGGCTTTGAAACACGTGGAAATACATTTGATTATTATTTAACTGTTAAACATGTATTGGCTTCTTGGATATGCTAGGTCTTAAAATCCTTGAGAACTGAAAGCAAATTGAAAAAAAAATCTATTTTGTTTATTATGTACTTTAGCAGGTGTTCACTAAATACCTGCTCTAACTAAATAGAATCCAGGACAGTGAAAGACATGCTTTTATGGAGTAGGTACCATTGGCCCCAGAAAACCAGAAGTTGGGAAAATCTGAGGGCCAGGACCATCAGTTATTAATGTTCTTAGAACCTTTAGAAGAAGATGAGAATAAGTGCAAAACAGTTTTAATGTTCATTACATATTTATCATCGATTGGCTAGGTTTGAAAACATTTTCCAAAATCTTTCTGTGTTCAGCGTGAAATAAAATAAAGCACAAGTTATTAATAGAAAAATTCCACTAATAAGATACAACATAAGAATTACAATGAAATATAAAATTTTTGAATGTTACAGATATAATATCACTACATTTCTCCTGCTATACAATTTAAAATTTGTCCATTATAAAACATTACTATTACTACCTTACCATTCTACCTAACCTCCAATATATTTGTAGCTTAGCCCCCAAAAGTGCATGTTCTCAAATCACAAAAGCACATTTAGCTCAAATGAATTGACTTTCTCCTTCATAAAACAACTCTATGTGATTAATGAATAAGTCTATTAAACCTTGAATTGAAGAGGAACAATCAATGAAGCAGACATTTTTTGATCCATTAGGTACAAATTTAGAGTAAGCCTCATTGGTGAAGCTATTTTTTTCATGTGATGTTTTCAGCATGTTATTTGACAAGAAGAAAAGTTCTCAGTAAGGTAGTGGTACTTAAGCATTAATAAACGTTGAAGCCCTACCGGCGCTGGCTGTCAGACCTGTGTGTATTAATGTGAACAAATGAGGTTTTCTTCTCCAAAGAGGAAAACAGGTTGTTAGAGGTTAAACAGTGATGAGCAAAACACAGGCAATGTCAGTTTGATAGAAAGCCTTCAGTTTACAGGAGTGACCTTTAAAAGGGAATGCATAAATAATCTCAACACAATCACTTGGTATAATATTTTGGATTTATAGTTTAGGTAGCAGTAAAGCATATTTATTGATTGATTTGATTTTAAAAGTTGTGTCCTTTGGGAAATCATCTTAGTACATAATTAAAGCAAAAAAGGCAGTGATAACAACAAAGCACAAACAATGAACACAACCATGAAGTGAAATACTGATTTGAAAAAACCACCCTTTTAATGACATATTACAATGGAAAGTCAGGTTTTTCTTTTCTTTTCTTTTCTTTTTTAAACTCAGCTCCAAATTACATAGAGCAAGTAGAAAGTGGTATTTGGTGTGGAAGGGATAATACCTTAGGGCAATTAAACCAATATATTTTTGTCTTTAGTAAAATCTAGTTCCAAGTCGATCCAGTCTTTTGTTACTTGGAATTGTGCCAAGGGGACTCAGCTCTCCTATTTCCTTCTATAACAGCAAAGGCAACCTTTCCACTATTCAGGCTGAGCAGGTAGGTCTAGTCCCCAAAGGAAAAGAAGGAGGGTATCACGCTCTGGAAGACTCTGCCAGAGGGAAGTGGAAACCTCTTTTGTTTGGTCCCAGAGTATGTGGGGGAAAAGGTAATTAGGCATGGGTGTCTGACTTTCCTTCTTCAGGCCGATAAATTTGTAGGAAGGTAAAACATAGAGTATCTTTTGTTCCAGTCTCCTTTCAGAATGTTGGCATGAGGCTGCCACTTAGGGTGGCTCTGTGTCAACATCAAGGGCAATGGCTGATGAAGTGGACAGGAAGGTGCATCTGCTGCGGCATTCCTGGCTCCCACAGAATGGCTGTACCTGAGAGGGGTCTTTCTGGGAACTTGCTCGAAGTGGTTCGCTGCAGTGGTGGGCCAGCCAGCTCCTGTGGGAGCTCCCTCCAGACTTATGTGGACGTCTTCATAGTAGCAAGGTCTGACTGGGGGTTGAGTCACTGAGGGTTGTGTGGGGCAGGCAATGGAGTCTCCCTAGACCACAACTGAGCAAAAATAATGACCCTCGTATTCCTCAGCCATAGAATTTGGCACCCCCATGGATCATACCAGGCACCCCACGGTGAAGACCAGCAGAAGGATGGCAGGCACCTCCTCATCTTACCAACTTCTAAGCGTCGGGGGTCTAAGAGTTCAGTCTTTGAATGTCTTCTCTTTTTTATCTAAATTTATTTTGTTTGTTTTAATATCATTCCTATGCTGCTATCTCCCAATTTAAAAATCCAGAATAAAAGTGTTTTCTGAATGCCTAACTCCTAAAGTAAATTGCCTATTCATCAACTCCACTGGGATATCTAATACACATGTGGAACCTTACACATCCAAATGAAACCTTGTCAGTTGGTAACTCCAGCCTATGGTCGTTCAGGCCAAAGAGTGTTAGAGTTATCCTCAACTCTTCCTTTGCTCTCATAATCTATATAAAACTCACCTGCAACTCCTAGAACCCAGCTCTTTCTCACTACGACCATCACCGCAGCCACCACCACCACTTTTTTTATTTTCACCTTTTGTTTCTGTAGAATATATTCTTACATAACCAGAGTGATGCTTTTGAGTGTGAAGTCATGTTACTCCTCTGCTTAGAATCCCAAAGTGGCTCTGTTTCCCTCAGAGTAAAAGCTAAAATTCTTGCACTGGTCCATAAGCTCCCACATATTTTCCCTGTCCCCTTTCTCCCTTGCTTGCTCTGCTCAGCCAAGCAACACAGGTCTCCTATTTGTGTGTCTTTCTCCCTTTCTTCCTTCTTCCCTCTCCCCTTCCCTTTATGATTTTATTTATTTTTAGAGAGGGGGAAGGAGGGAGAAAGAGAGGGAGAGAAACATTGATGGGAGAGAAACATCAATCGTTTGCCTCTCACATGCACCCAACTGGGGACCAAACCCTCAACCCAGGCATGTGCCCTGACTGGGAATCCAACTGACAACTGTTCACTTTGTGGAACATCACCCAACCAATGAGCCACACCAGTCTCTTGTTTTTCAAACACACCAGCCACATTGGGATCGCAGGGCTTTTGCATTTGCTGTTTCTTCCACCTGGAAAGGGCTAACCTTACTATCTGCATGACTCAAACTCTCACCTATTCTCAAATGCCACATTCTTGGTGGAGCCTTCCCTGGCACCATATTCAAAATTGCAGTCTCCACTCCCCCAATCTGGCATTCCCTATCCCTTTTTCTGGTTTTGTTTTATGTCTTGGTTTGCATCCCAGGCAGGAGAGGCTTCATCTTGGTCCTAGACATTTATTTCAGTTTCTCAATTGAAGCCTGCAGTTCCTCAAATTCCTCAGCTCAAAATATAGAAGTATGCCAATGTGCCATGTTTTGGGATAGAATGTCTTAAGCCCTGGCAGAGGCATTTCAAATCTGGAAGCTTCTTAGCCTATCTAACCAGCTAGGAGAGCACACTTCTTATCTGAACTAGCTAGCTGATTGACCTTAACAAGCTACTCAATCTCTCTGGGCCGGTTCATCCATGAAATCACAGCCATGGGTCACATAATCCATACAAGACTTCTACCTTAAAAACAAGTCTATGGAATAGAAATAGTCAGCTTTAAAATTAATTTCTAGCCCAGAGATGTGTTTATTAAAATGAGATTACTGGATATTAAAATTCCAATTTTATGTTTAAGGAGAATCTGTATATTTTACTGAAGTAATATTGTTTTTTATTCTTTTGCTCCAGCTTGTTAGCTTGTCGATGTTGAATTTTCTATTACACTTTTGAACACTACTGAAGTCTACATATATACCCTTTGTATTCCAATAAAATTAAACTAAATGTATGTCACTTCTCATGTAGAAATGCACGAGCAAATAAACAGTATAGAGCCACATATTTCAGTAGAATTAACCCAGCTGACATTATCCTTCACGCTGGCACTGTAATAGGCTATTGATCTCAGATTGCATTTTTCTGTTTCTTTATAATTGAATTTTGTTCCCAAATGAAAGAGTGTGTTCATTTTCTGGTTGCGTGTGGTGAAGTAAAAGCTGCATTGGGGTCAATTTTATCATGTTCTCAATGGAGGACTAAGCCTTTCATAGAACTGTGACTACGAAAAAAGTATACCAGCTTCTTGGAAGAGCTTTTCTTTTTCAAAAAAGCTAAATTTTAGATGATAATTGTTTAAAAATATCTGCATTATTATTTTCACAGCAGAATATACGTAAAACTACAGAATTTTTCTCTGTAAAAACTAATGGAAGATATGTTGCAATTACATAAATTAAGCCATCTTTAGGAACTAAAAGAGATTAAGACTGAGGAAGATAAAACAGAGGGATTAATAATAAAGTAAAAAGATCTTTAAGTAGCAAATAGTTGTCTGCCAAAACTAGAGGTGATTTTCCATCTTAGGCTAGACCCTCCTTTGATTTTTTTTTTTTTAAACAATGTGCTGGAATTTTAGGGAGTTAAGCAAAGACTTTTTTATGACTTTTATTCTCTATCAAATGCAATGGTCCCAATAATATTCCGACCCTAATCATAGTGCTTTCAGCCCTCTTCCCGAAGGAGAGAGTCTGTAACTGCCCCCAAAGTTCTGGGTCTCAAAGCTCTTAATTGGTTATTGTGTGCAGATAGCAGAGGTTACTGTTGAAACAAAGCGGAGCTGTTTCTGTCCCTTTTATTGCTCTCCTTTGGTGGGGGAGGGGAGGGATAAAGTGGCAAAATTCAGTAACAAAACAACACTCTCAGGGCTCTGTTCAGGCCACAGGGAAAACTTCCCTACTTCTCTTGCCCAAACTCCTTGAAACAAAATGCTGCAAATGTGTGTGTTGTGTTCACATTGGAAAGGAACAGCTTCAGGGCATGGGAAGAATGTGAGCAGAGGAAACTCTGAAGCGAGAAGGACAGATTAACATACCAAATCTTTCCCATCAGATAGCATGAGTGCAGCAGATGCCCCAGTGCCTCCTGTCATTTTTTTTTTTACAATTTATTTATTTTATTGTTCAAGTACAGTTTTCTGCCTTTCCCTCCACCCCTCCCCACCACCCCAGCCCTCCCCACCTCCTTCCCCTCTTTCCACCCCCTTGTTATTGTCCATGTGTCCTTTATAGTTGTTCCTGCAAACCCTTCACTCTTTTCCCCCATCATCCCCTCCCCTTTCCCCTCTGGTCACTGTCAGCCTGTTCTCAATTTCAGTGTCTTTGGTTATTTTTGTTTTACTTTGTGTTCTAATGTGTGCTTTTGGAGGTCCTCATGCGCTGGTGAAGTATTCCCTATGGTTGCTAAGGAATATTCTGCAGTGGTGAACATTCATTTTATTCCTAAGTTTGTATGTATTTATGTTTAGATATAATATGCATTAAGTATGGTATCACATTGGCAACTAGATGCTTTTGTGGTTAGAATTGGGAATGGTTTTATTTTTCTAAAATATTTAATAATATTAATTGTTTTTAAAATTAAAACTATTGACTTTAAATCATATTGATTTAAAATATATTCCATTAATAATTGTGCCTTTTAATTTTAAGAAATTGTTTTGAATATTTCTTTTGACCTTTGTTAAAAGATTATTTATTTATTTATTTATTTTTAGACACAGGGAAAGGGAAGGAGAAAGAGAGGAAGAGAAACATTGATGTGTGGTTGCCTCTCATACACCCACAACCAGGCATGTGCCCTGACTGGGAATCAAACCAGTGACCCTTTGGTTCTTAGGCTGGCACTCAATCCACTGAGCCACACCAGCTGGGGCTTGTTTTGAGTATTTTAAGAGAAAAATAAACTATTTGAAAATATATGAGGAATAATTTTTCAATTTTTTAAACATTAACTCACATTTTTTGATAGAAATATATCCACATTTGAACTCTTTAAAAAACAATTACATTTACTTATTCTTTAAATCACTGGGGTTACTTATGTCAAAACTGTGATAAAAATAGAGTTAAAATAGAAGAAAGTGGAATCTTTTTAAGTACTTCCTGCAAAAGTGAAGCTCAGGAAAGAAGAAAATTGAGGAAAAAAACAGAATAGAAAATTTGCAAAGGCATTCTGCTTAAATTTTTAAAAGCAAAAAACAAAGCAAAAGTTTCTCTTGTGCATGACCCACATAAAAATCATAAATAGGACATTATAAACTTTTATTTAGTGGTGATTTAATTACTGATCAAAACAAAATAAGCAATAAAATTATTCTCAGTAAACCCACAGCTTGAATAGATCACAGGCAATTCTTGAAACTTCATTTCCTTTACCAAATACAAGTTTAACTGCGCATTAGAATTGGGAGGAGGTACGTAGCCTCCATGCGTGCTTGCGCCGTGGTTCCTCATGTGTCAAGGATAGGTCTTCCTTCCTCTCCCACTCTCTCTGAGCTCACCCTTTTCAGGCTCCAGTCTCCAGAACCTACTGAAACTGCACAGTCCATGTCCCTAACGCACCTTCCCAATTCCATGGTCACTTCTCAGTCCTCATTTGACTTGACTTAGCAGCAGTTTGGGGTATATACAGTATGATCAATTACCTTTTCCCCCTTGATACACATCTTTTACTTTCTCCAAGGACAACATACTTTTCATTTTATCTTGTTGTTACTCTTTCTCAGTCTCTTTTGCTGGTTTCTTTTTTTCCTGTGTTTTCTCCATGTTGGAGTGCCCCAGGGCTCAGTTCAAAGCCATCTCCTCTGTGTCTACTCATTCCTTGGGTGGTTTAATCTATTCTCATGATTTTAAATAAGTTTATATTTCCTCCCCAGCTTTTCTCCTGAACTTCATATTCAAATATTCAATTTCATAGTTGACATCTCTCCTTCAGTGTCCAATAGATATGTCATACCTACAATGTCCAAAATTGACCTGCTGTTACTACTGCCTGCAAAAGTTGCTCCCTTTGCAGTTCTATCTTAGTTAATGATAACTGGACTCTTATGGTGGCTCAGGCCAAGCAACTTGCAGTTAATTCTTGACTTCTCTCATTATCTTATAACCCTCATCTTGTTCATCCCTCAGTAAATCCTGCTAGCTCTAGTTTCCTAATATATCAAGAATCCATCCAGTTGTTAATAGCTACAGGCAATCAACCTGTTCTATTCTACTATCATCTTTCACTGCGCTGGCCTCCTAACTAGTCTTGTTTCTACTCTTGCCCTCTGTGGTTGTTTAAAACCTCTTCACAAACTCTGCCTCTTGAAAAGATAGAGCCTAATTCCCTTTTCCTCGAATGTGGGCTGGATTCAGCAACTTGCTTGTAATGACAGAATCAGGCAAAAGTGACAGAGTGTACCTTCTGAGGACTGGGTCATAGAAGGTACTTTCTCTTGGACCACTTGTTCTTGGGGAAACCAGCTGCCATGCAACTTGAGACACTCAAGCAACCCTCCCGGAGAGACCCCAGGGCAAGGAACTGAAGCCTCTTGCCACCAGGGAACTGAGACCGCCTGCCAGCAGCTTTGTGGTCAGCATCTTGGAACTGAATTCTCTGGCTCTGGTAGAGCCTTGTGACGACGAGAGCTGCAGTTGACATCTCAACTGTAACTTCTGGAAGGGGAGACCCTTGTGATTTAGTATGCTATGCAATGTGAAAAAAACCCACAGGCCCTTTCAAATGGTTAACAAATTAAAAAAAAAAAAATACAGGTCTGGGCTGAAGCAAAAGTGAGGCTCTTGCTCTTGCCATTCCCTCTCCCTTCACTTACTTTGCAAGCCTCAGCATTGGCTTCCGATCCCACCGATTTCTCTGTTCCCTTTGAACGTAGGCACTTCCTCACTACCTCTGGCCCTGCTTTCTTCTCTCATTCCTGTCTCCGAAGGCTCCCTTGAGATTCTATCAATGCTTCCGCTCTTTCTCAGTGGAACTTTGTAAAAGAGAATCATATAATATCAGTCTGTACTTCTTCACCTCTTCTGCCTACTGCAAATTGACTTTTGACTTCCTCAATCTACTGACATGGTTCATGCCACAGAGACTTCATAAAAACCACATATAATTCGTTTTAGGGTTTTCTTTGTTTCTACTTTCTACATAAATCTCTTTAATTTTGTATTAAAATTAAATCATGCACACAGTGCACAATTATTTGCTGAGTAGTTCACTTTGTATTAGCCAAAGGGAAAATTGAAACTGTCAGTCAAACTGCATGGTATAAGAAATAATATCTTTTTATTACCAGTAAGCAGAAACTTGTGCAATAAAAATATTTTTGTGTTACTTCGAACATTACCAATGGTGCAAGTTTGGAAGGGATGCGAGATGTTTTAGTAAGGAATTTAGTTGCAGGCACCTTACCTTTCATGTTTTTTTTTTTCTTTTGGCTTAAGGATACAATACTTGAGCACAAGTATAATGAAGCCTTGTTGAATTTGAGACCTCCCTATAGTAACGGAATAATAGTACAACGATTTATCAGACATTTCCTCGTTTAATCCTTAAACAATTTTTGAAGGGTATTTTCTCCTCCCACTATGTACTGATGAAGTAAGTGAAACTCATAGAAGACACATCATCACATTCACATTGCCACAGGTTCTTAGTTTGTGTTTGCTCAAATCCAGCTGTTCTGACTGCAGGTTTAGAACTGTGCACCAGCTGAGTACAAATACACAAATGAATAACAGTATGGATATAGTGGCACTTCACAGTAAATTAATTTTATTAATTTTTACTTTTTTAAATTGCATTTTATTGATTATGCTATTACAGTTGTCCTGATTTGTCTGCCTTTGCCCTCTCCACCCAGTGCCCCTGCTCCCTCAGGCAATCCCACCATTGTTTATGTCCATGGATCATGCATCTATGTTTTTTGGCTGCTCCATCTCCTATACTGTAATTTACATGCCCATGGCTATTCTGTAACTACTTATTTGTACTTCTTAATCCCCTTACCTCTTCATCCATTCTCCCCACCGCTCCCCTACAAATCTGTCAATCTTCCAGTAACTAACCTCTTTTGCTTTTAAGAATCTCTGTTTATCTTTAATCTTTGGCCTTTCAAAATGATGTCTCCTGGAGTGGGCCTCTTTGCATCCATTAAAATTGGGACTCTGTGCGCTTCCCGGACTTTCATGTCTGTTTCCTTTACCAAATTAGAGAACTTTCCTTTCGCTATTTTTTCAGATAGATTTCCTATTTCTTGCTCTTTTTCTTCTCCTTCTTGACACTTCTATGAGGTCAGTGTTGGACCTCTTAAGGTTGCCCCAGAGGCTGTTTATACTACCTTCATTTCTTTGGATTCTTTTTTCTTGTTATTGTTCTACGTGGTTGATTTTGCTTCCTCATGTTCCAAACCATTGATTTGATTCTCAGCTTCAGCCATTCTACTGCTGTTTCCCTATAAATTGTTCTTTATTTCAGTTAGTGTATCCTTAACTTCTGACTGGGTCTTTTTTAGGCTGCTGAGGTTATCACTAAGTTCCTCAAGATTTTTATAAACAATATTTTAAACTCTGCATCTGATAGATTGCTTATCTCCATTTTGTTTAGGTCTTTTTCTAGAGTTTTGACCTGTTCTTTTATTTTGGCCATGTTTCTTTGTTTCCTTGTTTTGGCAGCCTCCCTGTGTTCATTTCTATGTATTAGGTAGAGCTGGTTTGACTCTGTGTCTTCATAGAGTGGCTTAATATAGTAGGTGTCCTGTCAGCTCCTACTATCACTGCCTCCCCTATTACCCAAGCTGGGTACTGAGGGTGTGCCCTTTGTGTGGGATAGCACACCCTTCCTTATAGTTGACCCTTGGTTGCTGTTGGCACATCAATGGGAGGTATTTACCCAAGCCAGTCAACTGCAAGGACTGGCTGTGACCACTGACCACCAACATCCACCATCCGTGGAGGGTAAGGTGTGCAGGGACAGGGTGGTGGTGCTCCAGCATGGTCAGTAGCTGTCTACTAGATGTGTTGGCCCTGGGGTTTCCCGGGTGGTGCAGGTCAAGGTCAACCCCACCTGCATTTTGCCTGGGACACTGTGCCTGAGCTATAAAGCAATCTGCAGATGGCTGCTCCTTGTGCTGCGCTTGGAGATTCTCAGGTGAGGCCAAGCTGTGACTAATCCAGCTGCTGCTAGAGCTCACTGAAGCTAGCTATTGCCTGTTTGATAGGTTTTAGGAGACAAGACCAGCCATTTCATGGAAAAGCAGCTTGGGTGGGCTCATAAGGGGTGGAGTAGAGCCTCTGTGGATCTCCAAGGTGGGTCACACAGTGTTAGCCAGGTTGATGGAGTATCAGAGGTGGCACCAGCCTATCAGCTCTGTGGGGGAAGGGCTTAGCAAAGCAACAATGGCCTCTGCTCACCTGGATGCCAGACACTTCAGTTTCTTCCTATATATCACTGGTGCCCTTCAAGCTGCCCCCTGGGTGCTGGAGCTCAGAGGGAATGAGTCTGAGTAGGTGAGACTGTGTGTTGGTTCCCCAAGAGGAACTGCTTAGGGCTCCAGCAGCCCCTACCACCAACTCAGTCCCCTCTGGTTTTTCAGCCAGAAGGTAAGGGGACTTATCTTCCCTGCACTGGAACCCTGGGCTGGGGGGCCTGGTGTTGGGCTGGGACTCCTCGCTCTCAATATATCCCTCCTGCATTTTTTTTCCACGTGGGTGTGGGGGTGTGGGGCCAGCCCATTCCTTGTCTGCGCCCCTCCTACCAGTCCCTATGGATGTGGTTTCTTCAATTCCGTAGTTGTCACACTTCCATTCAACTCGATTTCTTACATTCCTGAGTGATGGTTGTTCTATAGTTTAGTTGTAATTTTGCTGTGGTTGTGTGAAGAGGTGAGTCATGTCTGCCTATGTCACCTTCTTGACTGGAACTCTAAATTTAGTTTTTTAACATTTTTGTTTAAACATTACAGGACAATACATTTCCCATCATTATAAGCCATTTTGATACCTTATCAAAAGTTGTATATTCAGTGGATATAGATGTTAAATGAGTTTAGGTTGGTAATAAGGAGCCCTCACATACTTGGCTAGATATACTTTCACACAACTCCGCTCTGAACAGAAATGGCTATGTTGTCTTTAACATAGAGATGGGTGTTTAATACTTTTGGAGATGAGAAAAGGTTAAGGAGTTTGGGTAGAAATGGTAAGAAAAATAATTGGGTATAATTGTTATCTTAAATATCACCTCCAGACTGTTGATTTTTAAGTTTCACTGTTTCCTAAAATATTAATAACAATTTCATGGGCATCCCTGGCTCATTAATTAGTGTCTATAAATGCACAAAATACTAATCTATCTGTAAGGGTGATATGTATATGACAAACTAAAATCTAGGCTCTCTAGACACATTTTAAAATTAAGGTAATAACTATGTAAACACTTAGGTTGAGAAATCTGGCTTTGCTTTTTCCAGTTCAAATTTACATTAATAAAAATTATTCTCAAAGGCAGCCTCCTTGAGAATATGCACAGCTATTGGAAATACTCAAGACAGTAAGATTAAGAAGATTAATTAGCTCAGCAAGAAAAGGAATTCAGGGACTTTGATTCTATAAGAGAATCTGAACAAGCAAATACAATGAGCAACGACTTACTGGAATAAATAGAATAGTTTACTTTTAGGCATATTTAAACTGGGGAAATAGTAATTTTTTGATCTGTTTTTTTTTTGTTTGTTTGTTTGTTTTCAGAGCATGATCAAAAGCTGAGAGCTAAAGGGTAGCACAGGTAGACAACGAGCCTCCTGGAGTAGGTGGACGACTGTAATAAGGCCAGGTAGTAGAGGCTGCTGTGGTGTGGGAACACATGCTGAATGTAGTCAATGCTGTTAAAGTTTCTTTTTTTTCCTCTAGTTCTATTTAGATGTAATTGACACAAAACATTGTAGAAGTTACAGGTGTAAAATATAATATTATGTCTTTGATGTATTGTCATATGATACATGTATTGATACACTGATATGCATACACACACACACAAACACACACACACATCAGTGATATATATACACGTACATACACACACATTACAAAGTGATTACCAAAATAAGCTCAGTTAACATCTATCACCTTATATAGTTACAATTTTTTTCTTGTGATGAGAACTTTTGAGATCTATTTTCTTAGCAGCTTTCAAATAACCATAGTGTTAACTATAGCTATCATGCTGTACATTACATCTGTTTGGCCTGACCCTGGGTTTTGGAATTTGAAAGGAAGTGACCAGATTTAGAGAGATCAGCTATTACTGTTTCATGGAATTTTGGATTTCATAGACCAGTAAAGTTTCTTTAAAAACAATTTAAAACTAACATACAGTGGTCAAATTATTTATTTTGCTAAGGAAGGATGTTAAGAAAAACACAACAAAAAAGTAAATTACTACATACTATTTCCCCTATTTCGTAAAGTAATTAAATTTTAACATCAAATTAGTAGGAAGGGCATATTCCCAGAGTACAGAACAGAACATTAAAATGCACAAAAATGGTGTTATTAAAGACTTACTGCATTGTCCTTATTTTCTCTCATAGCAGTAACATTTTGTTAAATACTTCTATGTCTTCTCACATTGATGTCTTAGGTCCACTTAGATCCACTGAATATTATAATTATCCAGGCATAACATGATGAGAACCTGGGAATAAAGGAGAGAGAGCAAGTGAAGGAAGGAAGATGAAAGAATGACAGCACTTGGTGACAAATTTAAGACAGAAGATAAAGGGAGAGAGTGAGAAACTAACAAAAATTATACTATGACCTGATACAGTTTTAATAGTATTACACATAATATTGCCTAATTTAATCTTTTAACAGATCCTTTGGGATGTCATATCAACTGATTTGTGTTACTGTCTTTTATCAGAGCCAGAAACTAGAAATGCAATTTTCTAAGTGTATGAAGATCATGCTTTATTAGTGATTGATTAGTTAAAATACATAGGTGGGCAAAAGTTGGTTGATAATAATGATAATGTAATAATTATTTAATAAATAATATAATAATAAACTCTGTGTTTTGTGTACTTACAACTGTAAACCTAATTTTGCTCCACCCTGTATTTCTCCATTTGAAGCAAAACTGATTTAGAGTAAGATTTTGAAAAAGGCAAGAACATTGATTTTAGAGTAGGTTAGAAAGTCTACTTAAATAAACCACTGTCATATAGTCATGTTATGCTTTCATAGATTTTTTAAAAATTTACCAGGATTCTTAGAGTTTTTTAGAATGTTTTCTTCTTGGCTCTTGAGAATTGCTATTTAGCAACATCCAGATTTTACTATTGTAGTTGTAAAGTTTCTGATTTTTTTTCCAATGAATGATATAAGTAGAGGTATGAGAGTGGTGTTACATTTGCAGAAAAAGAACAAAATGGCTTGTGACTTTGGAAATTATTTTTCAGAGTTCCTCACAAGAGTGTAACCAAACCCAGGTCTGGCTACCTGCCACAATGAAAACCAAACTCATGAGACAGGTGCTGGTGAAAAAGGAAAGAGGTTTTATTCAAATTGCTGGCAATTCAAGAAGGTAGGGGACTCATGTTCTCAGAAAAACTCTTCCTCCCATCTCTGGTCGAGCCAATGATTCTTACAAGGAGTTGGTGGAAATTGAGGAGGAGGGCAACTTCCCAGGGGGAGTGTGGGCAGATGTGCTGTTTCTCTTGGGGACTGAAAGGGGAGTCCTGCATCTTCTTCACAAGCTCACCCTCTTTGTTCTGGTGTTATCTCTCTATTTACATGAGCATTCCTGCTTTCCCAAGATGCCTGTGGTTTATGGCAGAGTGCCAGCATATCTCCTCTCTTGCAGCAGCTGCAATGAGAACTGAAGTACAGAGTTGACATAACTTTGATTACTAGCTGGGAAATACGGAATTTTGGATACAGAGGTTTTTACAAGGAAGGAGGAAAGGGAAAGCAGAACAAAGAGCTTGGGGGAGGTCTTGTGGATATGCAGGCAGTGTTCTTGCTGGTCCTGATAGGGATTTCTATGGTCAGTGTCCTTGAGTAAGTGGGACTCCGAGGTCATACTGTTTCATAGGTTTGCGCAGGAACTGAACCTGTTGATTCAGTAAAGTATACTTAGAAAAGAAGGTTTTAACATGTAGACTCTAGCTTTGAGAGAACAATCAGGTTAGAGTATAAGATGGATTTAAAATTTACTAAGATTAATATGGGTAGCTTTATATTTTAAGTGTAGTGTATTCATTCCCAACTAAAAGGTGATACCTTCTTTGGGAAAGAAGGTGTATTTTTTTTTTTTTCAAGCAGAGGTTTATTGAAAAAATAGTAGTAAGTGTGTTCTTTGCTGAATGTTAGTCTGTAGCATTAATGTAAGATGTTTTTGGAACTTCTGGTCAAGATGGTGTCATAGATAAATAAACATGGCTCATGTCCTCACACAACTACATAAAAATTACAGCTATACTGTGCAAAACCATCACTTAGAACCATTAGAAATCAAGATGAATGGAAGTCTGACAACTATGATTAAAGGAACCACATCCATCCAGATGGGTAGGAGGGCAGAGAGGAAGAACAGGCTGGTGCCACATCTATGTGAGGAGGATAAAAATTCAGGAGGGATAGCTAGAGAGTGAGGAGTCCCAGCCTTGCTCCAGGATCCCCAGCACAGGTTCCAATACCAGGAGGATCATTCCCCTTAACTTCTGGCTGCAAATAACCAGTGGGGATTGAGTCGGTAGAAGAAACTTCTGAAGTCCCAAGTAGTTCCCCCCAAAAGAGTCACACACAGACTTACTTGACTCACAACCTCTGAGCTCCAGCACTAGGGTAGCAGTTTGAAAGGCACCAGTGGCATATAGGGGGGAACTAAAGTGTTTGGCGTGAAGGTGGGAGCTGGAGGACAGCTTTCTCCCTTACAGAGAGGCAGGAAAAGGCCATTGACCCTTTGCTGATCCCTCCCCACAAAGAGCCACAGAGCTGGCAGGCTGATGGAATGTCTGAGACCCCATCAACCTGGTTAACACTGTTTGCCCTGCCCTGGTGATCTCCTGAGACTTGGTCATACCCAGCTTATGCACCCAACCAAGCTGTTAACCATGACTTTACCTTATGAATTGATGGTCTTGGCTCATGCTTCACAACTTCCTACATCCTCTCAAATAAGCAACAGCATCCTCAGTAACCCCCAACCCCCATATCCATACCTCTTGCAAGTGGCCCCAGGCCTGACACTAGCAGCAGTCAGTCTAGATTCACAATTTGATTTCACCTGGGAATCTCCCAGCCCAGCACAGGTGGTAATCATCTCAGATTGTTTTATAGCTCAGATAGGGTGGTCCCAGGCAAAACATAGGTGGAGGCTTACCTTGGCCTGCACCACCCAGGAAACCCCAGAGCCTGTGCTCCTAGCAGGCAGCTACAGACAATGTTGGAACACCACCACCCTGCACTCCTGATCCTCCATGGAATGCAGAGACTGGTAGTTAGTGGTTATAGCCAGTCCTTGCAGCTGACTGACCTATGTAAATCCCTCCCATTGATTTGCCAACAGCAACCAAGGCTCAACTACAAGAGGAGAATATACTCAGTCCACACAAAGGGCACACATCAAGTACCCTGCTTGGGTGATAATGGAAGATGTGCCACTGGACCCTACATGGCATCTACTACATTAGGCCACACTACCAAGACAGGGAGTCAGAGCACCTCTACCTAATACATATAAACAAACACAGGGAGGCTGCCAAAGTGAGGAGATAAACATGGCCCAAATGAAAGAACAGATCAAAACTTCAGAAAAAGAGCTAAATGAAATGGAAATAATCAGCAGTCTATTATATGCAGAGTTCAAAACACTGGTTATAAGGATGCTCAAGGAACTTAGTGAGGACCTCAACAGCATAAAAAAGGTCCAGTTAGAAATAAAGGATAGATTAATTTTTTAAAAAGAACAATTTACAGGGGAACAACAGTAGAGTGGATGAAGCTAAGAATCAAATCAATGATTTGGAACATAAGGAAGTAAAAGCCACCAATCAGAACAACAAGAAGAAAAAAGAATCCCCCCAAATGAGGATCTCATAGGCAGCTTTGGGGAAAACTTCAAGTGTTCCAACAATGTATCATAGGGGTACCTGAAGGAGAAGACAAAGATCAAAAAATTGGAAATCTATTTGAAAAAATAATGAAAGAAAACTTCCCTAATTTGGTGAAGGGAATAGACATGCAAATCCAGGAGGCACAGAGTCCCAGACAAGATGGATGCAAAAAGGCCCATTCCAAGACACATCATAGTTAAAATGCCAAAGTTTAAATATAAATAGAGAGTCTTAAAAGTAGCAAGAAAAAAGCAGTTAAGTTACCTATAAGGGAATACTCATAAGGCTATCAGTTGATTTCTCCAAAGAAACTTTGCAAGCTAGAAATGCATTCCCCATGCATTTTCCTTCATTTCACTTATTGTAGCCTTCATTTTTTCATCTAATTTGTGAGCAAAATCAACCAATTCTGTGAGCATCCTGATCACCAGAGTTTTGAATTGTGCATCTGATAGGTTGGCAATCTCTTTGTCGCTTAGATAAATTGGCTCTGGGGCTTTGATTTGTTCTCTGGTTTGAGCCATTTTCATTTCTTTTTTTTTTTTTTTTTTT
>PVKU01009279.1:0-63520 GCA_004027475.1 Anoura caudifer
CCGGCTTTTTTTTCCTGTCCATTTGATTGGAAAATTTGTTTCCAGCCCTTCACTTTGAGTCTGTGTAGGTCTTTTGTCCTGAGGTGGGTCTCTTGTAGGCAGCATATGTGTGGGTCATGCTTTCTTATCTGAATGGATAAAGCTATTCAATGCCTTTTGATTGGAGCATTTAATCCATTTACATTTAATGTTATTATTGATAAGTACTGATTCATTGCCATTTTCCTACCTATGTTCCTCTCTCTCTCTCTCCCTTTTCCTTTCTTTCCTTAAAACAGTCCCTTCAGCATCTCTTGCAGAACTGGTTTGGTAGAGGTGTATTCTTTTAGACTTCTTTTGTCTGGGAAGCTCCTTATTTGGCCTTCTATCTTGATTGAAAGCCTTGCTGGGTAAAGTAGTCTTGGTTGTAGGCCTTTGTTTCTCATTACTTGGAATATCTCTTGCCATTCTCTTCTAGCTTGGAGCATTTCCATTGAGAAGTCAGCTGCCAGCCTTATTGGAGCCCCCTTTTATCTTACTTTATTTTTCTCCCCTGCTGCCTTTAAGATTCTCTCTTTGTCTTGGAATTTTGCCATTTTAATGATGATGTGTCTTGAAGTGGGCTTCTTTGGGTTCCTCTTGATTGGGACTCTCTCTGTTTCCTGGATTTGTGTGACTTTTCTGTCATCAAATTAGGGAAGTTTTCCATCATTACTTTTTCAAATAGGTTTTCTATCCCTTGCTCTTCTTCTTCTCTTTCTGGTATCCCTGTTATACAGATATTATTACATTTCATATTGTCTTGCATTTCTCTTAATCCCTCTTCATTCTTTTTGAGCCTCTTTTCCTTTTCTTGCTCTTTCTGGGTGCTTTTTTCTACTTGGTCCTCCAACTCACTAATCTGATCTTCTGCTTCATCAGTTCTGCTTTTCATTCCTTCCACTGTGTTCTTCAGTTCAGAAATTGTACTCTTCATTTCCTCTTGGCCCTTGTTGATAGTTTCTATTTCCTTTTTCATGTTGATATAGTTTGCAGTGAGTTCATCGTAGCTTCCCTGTAATTTCTGGTAGCTCATTGAGAGCTCGTGGAGCTTCCTGACAACTATTGTTTTGAACTGAAAATCTTACAGTTGATCTGCCTCTGTTTTATTTAGCATTCTTTCTGGGGCTTCCTCCTTTCCTATCATTTGGGGATTATTTCTTTGTCTTCCCATTGTTTTTGAGGTTCTTCTTATTAGCCTTAACTTCTTCAATTGATCTGTTGTGGCTCCCTGGGTTTATGGCGTGAACTTCTGTGGTAGAATACCTGTGAGATTCAGTGGAGCTGTCTGCTTCAGGTATCCTGGTGTTCACTGTCCACTGTCTTATCTGTTGAAATGCCCCCTCCTTGGGATCATCTCTGGTTTTTTCACAGTTCCAGGGTTGGTTTTTTTGTTGTTGTTGTTTTGTTTTGTTTTGTTTTTGTCTTACTTGTGGGTATTTATAAAAAGAAAAGAGGAAAAAATGGAAAGAGAAGAAAGAAGAGAAGAAAGAAAAAGAGAAAAAGGAAAGAAGAGAAGAAAGAAAAAGAAAAAAAGAGGAAGAAAGAAGAGATATACTTGGAAAGAAAGGAAGAAGGATTAAGGCAAGAAAGAAGATATGCAAAGCAAAGAGGGTTGAGGAGTTAAAAAAGGATAAAAATAATAAAAAATAGAAAAAAATTAAAATTTAAAAAGAGGAAAAAAAAGCAACAAGAAAAAAGAAAAAAAATAAAATTAAAAAACCCAACAACTCTCGCTGTTTTCAGTCTTGCTGAGCTGGCGTTTCTGGTCTTGCTGGCTGCAATGGTCTAGGGGTGACAGTATCGCTTTTTTCCCTGTTCAGCGCTCAGCTATCTTTGCACTACTGTCCTCAGAGGTAGCCCTGGGCCTCTCTGCTCAGGGCCTCAGGTATACGTTCTGAGGATGTGTGTGCCTATCCCAGTTGCATGCAGATGCCTATGATCTCGCAGCCACCTGTGGTCACATACGGGCGCCAATCCTTGCACAATCGTCCCTGATGGATGGCAGGCTCAGGCGCGTGGCTGCCCATCCAGCACCGGCACCGGAGGCTCCTCGAGCTCAGGCGAGCAGTGGAACAGCCGTCCCTCGGGCGCTTGCCTGTTCCAATGACTCTGGAGGTCCTGCAAGCCCAGGCATGTGGCTGTCTCAATTTTGCCAGGAGCCAAATGACCCGTGGGCACTGGCCTCCCGCAAACCCACGCCTGCAGCTGCCCCTTGGGTGACGGGAGTCAAAGGCCCTGGGAGCTCAGATGTGTTGCTGTCCCAGTGGCGTTGGCCACCAACAATCAGGCGAGCTTCGTTATGCAGTCCTTCCCCGGGATATGCATGCGTGTTCACACCCCCAGCTTGTCTGCCACTGAGACCCCAACTCCTCTCTGTGAGATTTCAAGCAACTGGGTTTATCCCAGTGCCTCTAAAACTTTGTTTGGCTGGGGAGGGAGCGGTTGACCCAGCTCCCTCCCTAATCTTGTGGTGAGCCTCGCGAGAGCCCGCCTAGGCCTCAGACCCGGCCCTGGTGTCCGCTCTGCCCCTTGGGCTCTTATTGTTCTGAAGTACTCCCCTTACCGTCTGGTGTTTCAGTGTCCACCACAATTTTTGATCTCCTGATTTCAAATATGCTGTGTTTCTGATGGCTGTTTGCTCCGTTCCGATGTAAATCGGCCAGAATATTCTTCTGTGTGTAGGGGGAAGCGAAATATGCTCCTTCCTACTGTGCCGCCATCTTCCCCTATATTAAATGTTTTATTGTTTCTACCACTACACAAACATAACATTTATTGTCAGCAATGATACAGAATTGGAGTCCAGATCCAGAATTAATTTGTGTGCTTCTGTGCATGTGTGTGTGTGGAAAGGGTCTGTCCAAGGCCAGAAGTGAAACGGAGCACTGGAGCAGCTTAAATGAGCACTGGTTACCCATACCCAGTGCCCTGAGGGAATTCTGCAGTCAGGTGTCCTGACATTTCAGAGTTCATGTAGGCAAGTGTAGTGGATTGATGAATAATACGCCAATTTGGTCATGTGTCCCTGTTTCCAGTCTCTTTGGAAGTGTTTTTTGAACTGTAATCCTGGGTTTCACCCTGCAATTTCCTTTGGTATATGCAAAAAAGGTCTTTGAACAGATTTGAAAAGTGCTTGTAAGTTCAGGCTTGCCATGTTGCTACCTTTGGAATCCTGTTACCATGTGAATAAGCTTCAGCTAGCCTCCTGAATGATGACAGGTCACCTGGACAGAAGTCCCAATTGTCCCTGTAGCCCCATCTGAAGCTATTATAAATTACTTCGCTATGATGGCAGGTCTACCTGCTGAATGCAAATAGTTGAGTTTTTAAAACTGAGATTAGCCAATTCCAGATCAGACCAAATCAAAACAACCACACTGCTGAGAACAACTGAAAATTTTTAACCTGCAGATTTATAAGCTAAATAAATGTATGTGTGTGTGTGTTTTAAGGCCACTGATGTGATTTCCTCTATGTCAATAGCTAACTGATGCATACAGGATGGCAAATTGGAACATTCCTCACATAAAGCTGGCTTCCTGATTATAATAAGGCTAATCATGGTAGCAACAGCAACAAAATAACAAAACAATAAAATGCTCCATTATCTAAAGGATATATGATTATTGAATGTAACATAAGAATTTGATGTATAAGTCAAATAAATCATATATTATATAGAGAGAGACACATGCATGTGTATGTATCAGGAACCAAAATCACTATTGATGTTGTGGACAGTGAGAAGTAGGGGTGGGGATACATGATTTTATAAAAGAATTAAAAATTACCTTTGTTAACCTAAATATTTAGAGGAAAATCAGCTAAATAATTTATTTGAAAAGCCATCAAATGTAACTATGAACAAAATTAAAATCCGGGTAAAACTAAAATGGAGAGAATATAGTATTTTGAAAGCAGCCAGAGAAAAAAGGCAGAATTTCTACAAATAAGTGAATGAAATTTAGACTGACTGTGTGCACTATGGTAAAAACTAAAGCTGGATGAGAGTGGCAAAATATGTTCAACTTGCTGGGACAAGATGAATGTCAGAGGGAATGGAGCACCTAAAGATATTTCAAGTCCACGAGCTAAATAAATTTTCAAGTAAACAAAAGTTGAGATAACTTAACTATGTTTCCTAAAACAACTACTAAAGGATGTACTCCAAGAAGTAAAGGAGCCAGCAGGCGTACCTGAGGTTCAGAATGGTTTGGTAAGGCTGCTGACAGTGGTCACGTGGGCAGAGGAGTGGGCGGGGCCAGCTGGGGAAGAGGATCAGGGAGGGGAATGGAGGGTGTGCTGCTATGAAATTGTGAAAGATAAGCTTCACTGGTTGTTTCATTAAGATTGTCTTGTTGTTATAATGTGAAACATAACTTGCATATCATTCTCATGAAAATACTAAATACATTTTTAAAGATTTTATTTATTTATTTTTAGGGATAGGAAAAGGAGGGAGAAAGAGGGAGAGAAACATCAGTGTGTGGTTGCCTCCCATGTGGCCCCACTGGGGACCCTGCCACAACCCAGGCATGTGCCCTGACTGGAAATTGAACCCGGGACTCCTTGGTTTGCAGCCCATGCTCAATCCACTAAGCCACACCAGCCAGGGCACTAAATACATTTTTAATATCAAAAAAGAAATAATTATAATTGACTTGCTTAATCAACTTTGTTTTACAAGCAGCATAAAGCTGGATACTAAAAAGAGATGGAGCTGAAGAATGAAATATTTTGAATCCTGTACATAAAAATTTACAATTAGTGGGTTAAACACACTTTTCTAAAGTGAACTTATAAATCTTAAAGTAGTTTAAAGATATTACTTACCAAAAATTTGATTATGTTTCATAACTTTCCCTCATCCTTCAATATAACACTATCCTCCTGAATTTCTTGTATAGAAATCTTCATGTTCTCTTAAGCTTTGTAGCCAGTTCATCTTTGACTATTGTTCAGATTCAACCTTGCCACATCAATTTTATTCCAAAAGTCCAGGTACTTACTCATCACGTCAATTACAGCACATTCTGGTAATATTCAACTTTTTACTACTTGGATAAATTTTGCGAGCTACTCAGAAAAGAAACACCACATTGTTTTTATTAATTCCTCCAACCCATGGAAACCTGCGTAAACTTTCCATCACATACTTAGAATGTAAAGTCTGAACTTATATTTAACCTAAACGTTTTTATTATACATTGAAACTTAGGATTTGCTTTTCCTGTCTTTAAAGTGAAGGCTGAGTATTTATTAGTTCATGCAACTGAGGAGTCCGGGGCATTGGACTTCCAATAGAGCTTGGTCTACAAGCTCAAGTCATGTTACAAGAAAATGATGTCCTTTCATTTCTGATTTCAGATTTCTTCTGCATTGACTTTTTTCTAAGGAATGATTTCACCACAAGATGACAAATATATTTAGAATTAATTCTTGCCTAACGTTCTACGAGTTTATCAACCACTGTGAGAGCCACTCACTGCTTTTAACAGTTTAAGGAAAAGTCTCAAAATTGATTCTGATTAATGTAGCTTAAAACAAGAAATCATCCTTCAAAAATTCTGGGCCATGTAATATTGTCATTGACCAGGTACAGGTAACAGGCTTTGCCCTTGGAACAGAATGGGGAGTATGGTCAACTCCACTCTAATCACGTGGACAGAGAGTGAGAAAGGGGTTATTCTCCACTCTAAAATTAAGATGCTGATAACAGAAGAAAGGAGGAACAGATGCTGAAGAGATGAAAAGAAATGTATAATGCCTCTCTGGTACAAAAACTCTTGCTTTCTAAATTTTGAGAAACTTATGTCACATTCCTAGTCACCTCCACCAAGCCAAATGGAGCTGACTTGGCTGTGCTGTCCCCTCATCTCTACGTAAACTAGCCCTTTCCTAATATAACTCTACCTACTAGATGCAATATTATAACTAACAAGCAAAATAGAGACAGACTCATAGAGAGAGAGCAGGGTAACAGGTAAAGTGGCGGCAGCAGGAGGAGTGGTAGATTAGAGGGTAGAGGGATTGAGCAAAAAGGAAAAAGAGCTCATGGACATGGACAACAGTGTGGTAATTGCAGCAGGGAGGGAATATAAGGGACTAAATGGTAACAGGAAAAAATGCAATTAAAAAAAAGGAAAGCACATGCCATAGTAAATAGCAATTATTGTTTTTTTCTTCCAGTATTTAATGCATTTATTTACTTCCTCTTTTTTGTGTTTTGTTTCATTTTAATTTTATTTCTTATGTGATTAGACTTTGCATAGTATAAACTCATTTCAATGACTCCACAGTTACTTAATACAAGTCATGTATTGAACAAATGAACATTTAAATTTGTATTTTCCCCAGTTGTTTTATGCACGTGTTAACGGAGTCAAACAATTAACATTATAATTTTACAAATTTAATTTCCATGGTGTTAGTGTAATTTCTAAACTAGTTAGGACTTTAAATCTAAGTAAAATATTTTACTTTTACCTTGTATATTGCGTAAAAATTAGCACAGTTGTGGATGACAAGAAATTGTAAAAGAAGGTGCAGGAATACAAAGAGAAAAACTTAATTCTTGTTTTAATTTTGTCACATACAAACTGTGTAATGTTGAGAAAATTAGTTTTTCTTTATAAAATTGTATTTTTTATCCCTGGAATTGGGATATAGAGACATTCCCTGAAAATAAATCACACATTTATTTTCCAGATTCAGTGAGATCATGCATGAAGTGTCATTAATAGTAAAGAACTATTATATGTCAACTATAACTGAAATATAAATTTTAATGTAGTAAAGAACTATTGACCAGTTGTTATGACAGTTCCTCAAAGAACTGACTGGAGTAGGACACTGGTAAGAAGAGAATGTCATATTGTCACATGAGCCCACATAGAAGAATTGCAATTAATATCAAATATGCTGAAGAACATTGGCAAGTTGGAGGCCAGAGAAAAAACATATTGCTTTGTTTGTTCCCAGGTACAAAAGGCATATAAGTAAACAAGCTTGTTTATGATCCTGAGACTATAAGAAATTGTCCAGAAATTTCAGTCACAATATATAAGAGTGGACTAAAATGCACACTCAGTGGAAAATGTTATCTTGATACTGCAACGTGTTCTGTGTTAGCCAGCAGACAATGATTACTCTGGTTCTGAGGGACAAACAGAATGGAGTATTAGAATGAGTGTTCAAAATATAGAACAGAAGTATAGGAACTGCTTTCTAAGATAATGCAGGTTCTTGGATCATTTCTATTTTTTTGTAGTCTGTGAAAATGATACTGCTCCTTTGCATACAAAAGAAAGAAAAGAAGTCAGTATCTATCCTGAGTGGTCTTTTACATACCTTATCGTGGCCACCAAGAAAGAGAAAGAGAATCCTTTGGGAAACATGTCAAAATCCTCAGGGGGCTTGTTCAAACACTTAGTACTAGGACACAGTTGGGAGTAAGGGGGTGTGGCCTAAGAATTTACTTTTCTACCAGTAGTTCAGGTGCCTAATTGTACAGGTCTAGACCCACACTTTTCCCCCCATCAATATTTATTGAGTATTTACAGTGTGCTAGACACAATAGAACATACAAGAAAACTTTCTCCCTGCTCTTGAGCAGGTTCCATTCTAAAAGAAAAAAAATTATGCCTCTTTTAAAATGGTATTTTTGGTGTTTTTGCAAGGTACTGAGGAAATAGTCTGTAGGATGAGATTGGGTATGACTTAGCCCTTTTACTTAAAGAGAGGAAGAAGGATTTTAAAGGTACTACACTTTTTAAAATTGATTTAGCTACTTTAGTTATAAGCTGCATAGTGTTTCTTGCCTCTTTAGTGGTTGTTCATGCCATTCTCTGCCCTGAACAAATACATTTCACCTTGCCCACGTCTAACCCTGAATCATTATTTAAAACATAACACAGTAAAACCTTTTGTGTCCTGCTTTTTTTTTTTTTTCACTCAGGTTGTGTTAGAGGCTTTTCTTTTGAACTTTCACAGAATCCTGTGCCTGTCTATTAACTCCTATAACCCAAGGTATTGACATCACTTTTTTAGTAATTCTTCCATCAGATCATGAGTTTTTCAAAGACAGGGGCCATGTATAGTTAATATTCGCATCTGCAAATACAACCACACAAGAGACGCTCCCTGAAATATCTACTGCTTTGAAGTTCTCTTTGTGCTTCTATATACAAACTTTCAGTATGATCAACAACTAACAGATAGCAAGGAAAAACTGAGAGTAAAGAATTTTCCAGACGTAGTCCATAGGAAGAGAATGGTAGGGATGGAGTGTCAGGTGTAAGCTCAAGTCATATTACAGGTGCTACCTAGAGGAAGGATAGTTTCAAAGGAGGTCAGTGCTTCACTGAAATGAGCTGAAGGTGAATGCTGTGTTGAGAACTTCCTTTTTAGTTGTGGCACTCAAGATCCGGTTCTGAAATATACCTTTTTCTTTGAGAATATAAATTTGTAACCAGAATGTAGTTACTTCAAATGATTTTTAACTACAAAATAATTTTGTGTTACTCTTTATTTCATTCAAAGGTCTGAATATTGTAGTTTAGTACTCTCTAAATTATATTTGAAACAGACAAAAGAATCTTTTTTCCTAATCCTGGCTGGTGTGGCTCAGTGAACTGAGTGCTGGCCTGTGAACCAAAGTTGCTGGTTTGATTCCCAGTCAGGGCACAGGCCTGGGTTGAGGGCCAGGTCCCCAGTTGGGGGCAAGTGAAAGGCAACTGCACATTGAAATTTCTCTCCTTCATTTCCCCTATCTCTAAAAATAAGTAAATAAATATTTAATGAAAAGAATCTTTTTTCCTAGATCGGTATTACTTATCTCATACATGGATTGATATTATATGTTCACAGACTTCAGAAAGGCTAGGATTAACATTACTCTATTTCTGGAGCAGTGGAAAGATCATAATCCTACATTACTGATATTTTAAGCTTCAGCTTTACCATTCCGCACTGGAGGGTGAGGGCAGAGGGGGCAGGGAGTGCTGCAGGAAGTTTCACACAATATAAGCTTCTGAAAAAAAATCGTAAGAGTCAAAAGAGACAGGAAAGGATAAGGACAATAAACACCTAGGGACTTATTAAGATTGGTCATGTTCAACTTATGAGACACAAGCAGTAACAGTTGAACTAACAAAAAGTAGGAAAATGAATATTTCAATTAAATATTTTTAAAGTTTCAGATTCAAAAACACCATCCCTTTTCTCTGGGGAATTTGACTGTCAGATTGCAAGTTTATCGAAGATAATTAAGGCTCACAGGGAATCAATGTGATGATCAATAAAACTCTATGGGTCGAACTTATCCTGTAACGATATCCTGGGAAAGCCTAGGGCAAAATAATGTTCTTGGTGCTGGCAGGGTTCATGAGCCGTCCACATCTCTCTGCTTCTTTCTCGGCATTCATTTCTGGTGGCTGTCTTCAGGCTGTATGTAAGCACAATCCACGTCACCCAGACGTCTGCCGCTCTCAGAAAAGCAGGATAGTAGTCAGAGGGCTGCTGCAGAAACGTGGCTATGAACAAACAGTGCACACTGGACACTTTGTTTCTTATGTCAGAGCATTAGAAATTCACTGCTGGCTCCTGAAGCCAAAGGTATTAATAATGCACATGGAGAAGGACATGGTTTTAGGTACACCTCAGATCCACTCACAGACTCTAAAGAAAGGGCACTGTTGCTTTCCAATATCTTTTGAAGCTGAGAAAGCAAGAGGTGAGCATTTGGCATTGTGGGTGTGTTTGTACTGGTGCGTGTGCTCTGAGGGGGTTGGCTTTGGAAAATTAGGAAGAGTGCACGAAGGAGATGAGATGCAATACATCATAGCGGGAAAAAATAAGCCCTTTTTGCTTCCATATAGGAGCTTCCAGGTAGGAGCGTTCTTTGTGTTGCTCACGATTGAATGGCACCATATTAATAATTCAGGAAGATCACAACTTTATATTTTGTAGCTACTCAGTTCTGCTTTCACCAAAGAATTACACTATTTTTAATCAGCTGCTAACATATCCATTTAATATTCCAAACTGCAACATGAAATTAATCTCCATTCAGCTAGAATGAATCAAAGGAAAGAAAAAAGATTTAAAAGGACTAAATTATAACTGAAAATGTCAGAGTAGATTGAGATATTTTAAACTTGTCACACTGAAACATGTTATTTTTGGTCATATAAATCATAGTGTATGATATATATGTATCTATATATCCATATATCTTTACACTAGATTTGTTTTGAACAGCAGGCTATTTATTGCAAGGGCTGTTTTTAAAATATGGTGGTTTATTTCTTTGGTAATAGAAAGAGATATAATTTTTTAATCAAACTGCATAATGTCCCTTTAATGAGCTATGTTGGACAAAGGGGGTAAAGGAGAGTGGAAAAATTATATGTAAAATATAGTGAGAACATACTCATATAATTTCAGAGAATATTTTCAGTTTACATTTAATATTATTTTATATTGGTTTATGGTGCACAACATAGTAATTAGACAATCATAAGCTTTACAAAATTTTTCATTTGATAATTTAGGTACTCACCTGGCCCCATACATAGTTACCACAATATTATTGAGTATATTCCCTATGCTGGACTTTACATCCCTGTGACTACTCTCTAACTACCATACTTGTCTCCCTGATCCCTTTACTTCTCTCTGTTACCCAGTTCCCCAACCACTGTCCCTTGGGCAATCACTAGTTACATCCATCTGTGTCTCTGAATCCGTCTCTATTTTGTTTGTTCATTTATTTTGTTTCTTGGGTCTTAATTTTACAAAGTTCTAAGTTTTACCATCCAATTAAATGCCTTTGCTAGTAACAGAAAGGTAGATTGATGGTATCCTCACTACTGACTTTAGTTCAGAAATAGGTTTGAGAAAACCACTATACCATTAATGACAAAAATCTGTGTCAAATTTTAAAAGGAAAAGCCATGCCTCCATATTCTTCCCTTTTATTTCTTCAGGTCAGACATGTGAGTCCCTTCCATTACCATTTACTGCTCCTTCAAGCCAAAATAACCTTTTCTGTTAATTGACAGGACACTACAGTTTAAGATAATTGGTATATTTTGATTTTTTTCTTTTTTTCTCTTTTGCTCTATACTCAGTCATCGCCAACCCCCACTAATGTTACATTCTTAATATTTCTGCCGTAATTGTCTGATGTTTCAATTTAGGTACTGCTTTTCATACTGTGCTCAAAAGATGGTGTGAATCATTTCAAAAGCAGCAATTATTGTGCAGAACACAGTTGAATAGCCTAGAACAATATAAGTGAAATGAAATCAAATAAAAATATTTATGAGCACGTATAATAAGAAAGCACTGTGGTGGGTACATTTGAAGATACAAAGAAGAATAAGCAGTTCTTGGTCTTAAAATGCTCAACACTTGGCTTAAGCATTGGAAAATTCAAAACATAAGCACAAAAATTAATAGTGGTAAAAGATTGATATGAGAGTGAAAGACCCATTAGAAGAGAAAGCAAGCGGAAGTCAGTGATTAATTGCTGAAAATGTGGTGAGCACATTAGGCATTCAGAGACAGAAGCATCAATACATCTTAGGATGATGAGAGAAGAACTCATGACTTCACTAGTCAGAAATCATGTAACAAATTTGGGTAGGCAGTCATGGTAAGCCAAAAACAGGGTGAAGTCTAATGAAGGGGTTGGCAGGAATATTGGAAGCCAGTTTAAGCAAGATTCGTGATAAGAAAAATCTCCAGGGAGAGTGAATCAATTGCAGTGCTGTGTGGAAAGTGAGTGTTCAGCTTTGATGATAGAGGAGAAGTTACATGCCAACATATCAGGAGCCTGGGAATTATTTTCTAGTCAATGGGGAGTCTTTAATTCAGAGACATGATATTTGAGCAAGAAAGTGACAGGATCCCAGCAGTGTTTTCTGAAGATTAATAACATATCACTATGTGTTGGACTATTTGGATGATCATAAGGCTGCTGCTGGATTACAAACAGGGTTTTAAAGGAGAGAGGCCATGTGTGTGGTACTAGGACTTTTTGAGACCACCTCACACTCCTGGATTCTCCTGAGGAGCTGAGGGTAAAGGACCCTTCTTCCTATTTTGTTACTCATTATCATGTGAATAAGCTTCAGCAACTTAGGAGGTACTCACATATGTAGAATAGCAAAAATAACGAAGACCTGCTAAGGCAAAGAGAAATGTCTTCATTCTCTACTTCATAACTGCTTGGAACAAGTGGAGACTAAGTGGTGGCACAACCAATGACCATCGCCAAACACACACACACACACACACACACACACGCGCACCCCTACGTAAACACACATGTCCCTGACAGAACTTTTGGTTCAGAATGGCATGAGGAGGTGATGCTTTAACTACCCAATCCTAGAACTCTCTCCTTGTGGATGTAATAAGTATTTCTCTAATGACTAGTGATACTGAACATATTTTCACCATCTTATTTACTACCCATACACATACTTTGATAAAGTATCTGTTCACTTCTTCTGCTTATTTTTAACTGGTATTTTGATTTCTTAATGTTGTTTTAAGAATTTGCTATACATTTGTTATAATATATGTGGTTTGCAAGCATTTCAGCCAGCCTGTTGCTTATCTTTTCATTTTATATAATGGTATTCTTAATTGGGCAAACATTTTTAATTTTATGAAGTCCAGTTTATACTTTTTTGTCCTTCATGAATTATGATTTTGATGTCATTTCTACTATCTCTGCCTAATTCCAGGACACAAAGATTTTCTCTTATGTGGTTTTCTAAAATTTTACATTTACATAATTTATATTTAGATACACTATCCACTTTGAGTTCCTTTTCATATAAGGTATGAGGCTTAGGGTGAAGTATACTTTTATATGGTCATTTAATTGCAATCCATAGTATTGTTGATAATATTATCTTTCACCATTAAATCGTAAAAAATAAGTACCAATGAGAACACTAAATACTTGCAACAGAAGATCTCAATCATTTTGGATTTTTTTTTTTTTGCCTTAAAATAGCAACTTATGTTTTCCAATACACAATTTTATATTTAAATGTGTTTTATAATTAATATGTTTCAAAGGTCAAAACTTTGTTTTCCTTTGATTTAGGTAGTTTTAAATGATTGAATACGTATAAAATAATATTTATAGTTTGGGTAATATATAAAGAATGAATGTAAAATGAGGAAGAATCTAGGAATATTCAAAATTGTTCTTCACCTCTGAAGCAGGTAAACCAGTTGTGGTGCATACATACTTTAGAATACTATTTAACAATTAAAAGAAACAAATAATCCATCCATGCAGCAATATGTATAAATTCTAAATTATTTTAAAAAGTCAGAATCTAAAGGCTAACTTTCCTAATACACCATTTAAAAATGGTTCTATAAATATTCTAGGAATGGATTACAAATCAGTAAGTTCCAGGATTAATGAATGACCTGGGAGGTTTTGCCTCTAAAGGTGTAGAGCAAAGGAATTGGTGAGGGTAGGGGAGATAGTTTTGAACTGCACTGGATCTTGATTATGTGTTTAGTTACATAGGTCTATGCAAGTGTTGAAACAGAATTATACACCAAAAGAAATACATTGTACTTCACATAAATTAAAAACATATTTTAAAATAATAGAATAAGCACTTATGTGCTTTCTCTTAAATACCTTTTTTTAGAAGCATGCTTCTTGTTTATTGGAAGAATGCTATGGAATCTTCCACATCCTAGAGTTACACACAATGCTGACCTCTAGGATCATTATTCCCTTACTTTTTCTTACTGTTTCTCCTCATCTTTAAACAATATGGTATTTGAATTTATATGTCTCTGAACTTTATTTAAATGAAAACACATATTTTATATACTATAACATCAATATTTTTGTTCAGAATTGTTTTTGAAGTTAGTCCAATTATTCGTAGATTGGTGTAGTTAATTAACTACTGTATAGTATTCCTCTCTATGGTTTGTTTTATTTTTTTTCTATGTTTCTGGGATAAATCTTATCTGTCTTACCTGATAAACACCTATAAGAGTTTCTCCTGCTTATATGGCAGAGAGTTGAAATGCTATATAGTTACAGTATGCATATTCTTTTTTTAGTCTTTAGTCATCGTCATTATCCCCTCACCATGCCCACCACCCTACCCCTCCCCTCCTCCACCCTCACACCTACCCCCTTTGGCTTTATACATTTGTCCCTTATACATGCTTCTTGACAGCCCTTCCCCTATTTTCCCCTATTATCCCTTTCCCCACTCCCTCTAGTTACTGCCAGTTTATTCCTTACTCAAGTCTCTGGTAATATTTTGTTTGCTTATTTGTTTTGTTGGTTAGGTTCCACTTATAGGTAAGATCATATGGTATTTGTTTTTCACTGCCTGGCTTATTTCACTTAGCATAATGCTCTCCAGTTCCATCCAAGCTATCACAAAGGGTAGGAGCTCCTTCTTTCTCTCTACTGCTCAGTATTCCATTGTGTAAATGCACCATAGTTTTTTTCATCCAGTCATTTATTGATGGGCATTTAGATTGCTTCCAGCACTTGGCTATTGTAAATTGTGCTGCTATGAACATTGGGGTGCATATTCTTTACTGCATAACTTCCACCAATTTTCCAAAGTAGTTCTGGTATTATATATCACTCCTAGAAATGCATGAAATGTATGACTGTTCTTTCTGGATACCACTTTATCTTACGTGATTTAAACATTTCACAAATATAGTGGTTATGATAGAATCTCACATATTTGGCAAAAAGGATACACACAAAATTACTAAAAACTATTTTAATTTATACATTCTATAATTCTATATAGTTTGAAATTTTAATCAAATAATCTTGCACTGCTTTTTATATTTTTCTTTTTAATTTTCTTACTTTTAAATTGCAGCTGAAATATAATATATTAGTTTTAGGTGTACAACACAGTAATTCGCTATATAACTTACAAAATGCTTTCTCTGATAGTACCCGTACATAGTTATCATACTGTTTCTCAAAGAATAACAAAAGTAAAGACAAAATTATAGATGACAGATAATAATAAAATTCAGCTGTTGTTATAAAACAGTTTATCACATAATGAGCAATATTCTTTGATAAAAACAGGAAATGAAGAGTATACAGCAAAATCTTGTCCCTAGGGCAAATATAAAACAGTGCATTCTGAATAATTGACAGCCTTCCAAATACTGTGTTCATCATTGATAGCAAAATGCAGTTATGAGAAATGCGCAAGTAAATTAACAATGTTCTATATTTGAGGACTCAGTGATAATTCAATGTTTGTGGAATAAGTTGCTGCCTGCAATGATTCCATGACATCTTATTCTTTGTAAAGGAAAATTTTTGTAGAGGTAAAACTGACACCCCACGAAATTCACTCTTTAAAAAGAATGTACAATTCAATTTTTTTATTGTAGCCGCAAAGTTGTTCAACCATCACTATTATAACAGCAGACAATTTCATCACCTCAAAAAGAAACCTGTACAGTTAGCAGTCTCTTTATTCTCTCTTCCCCAGTATTTTAAAAATATTTTAAATAAAATTTTATTGTAATTTTTCCATTACTATTTAGTCCACTTATACTCCCTCCCCCCTGCAATCACTAAACTGTTGTCCATGTCCATAAGTCCTTTTTTCCTTTTTGCTCAATCTTCTACCTGTACCTTAGCTGCTTCCATACATCAACTGCCAGCCTGCTCTCCATCTATGAGTTTGTCTCTATTTTGCTTGTTAGTTCAGTTTACCCATTAGAGCCCACATATCAGGAACGCTCTTGCATTGTTGGTGGGAATGCAGATTGGTGCAGCCACTTTGGAGAGCAGTATGGAAATACCTCAAAAAATTAAAAAGGGGACTGCCTTATGATTCAGCTATCCCACTTCTGGGAATATATTCGAAGGAACTGAAAACACTAATTCAAAAGAACATAAGCATCCCTATGTTCACTGTAGCATTGTTTATAATCACCAAGATGTGGAAGCAGCCCATGATCCCATAAGTAGATGAGTAGATAAAACAAGTATGGGACATTTACACAATGGAATACTTCTTGGCAGTAAAAAAGAATAAAAATTTACCCTTTGCAACAATGGATGGAGTTGGAGAATATTAGGCTAAGTGAAATAAGCCAGCCAGAGAAAGACAAATACCATATGATTTTCATGACATCTTATTTAGCCTGGTTAGGTGTTCTCACCTACATCACACTTTAATTTGTCATTGTACATGTCTATCTTTCTCGTGGATACTTTCAAAAGAATTCTGGCTTTGAAATCATGCGGATTGATATTAAATCTCAATTCTGTAATATATTAGTGGTTTGCATGTGGATTATTAGTACTTGAGCTAAAAAATCTTTTCTCTGAAATGTTGCCTTTATAAGGGAAGGGAGGGGCATAATATTTATAATGAATAAATAGATGTTTTGGTATGAGAATTTGAGCCAAAGGAACAGGAAGGAATATGCAAAGATGAGAAGTTACGAAGGCTATCATCAGCTCACACCAAATTATTGAAATAACTTCCTATAAAATTTCTTCTCTCTCTTGCCTTGCACACTCCTCCCATTGACTGATCTGAAATCAGGGTGTGGTTTCTAAAACATGGTAAAGTTCATGGATTAGCCTGACTAAATAACTTTAATAAAGTTAACTTAAAAATGTTTTAACATGACTTCCAAGGCCATTAATGACTAATATTTGTTCATTTTTCCAGTTTCATCTCCTACTACTACCAGCTCATATTCTTCATTCCAGCCTTCCTATATTTCTTTCAATTTCCTTATTTGTAAACTATGTTCCTAAATAACCTGTTCTCTGCTTTGAACCCATAGGTATGGGCTGGGGGTTGGCACCAATGCACTAGTGGTTGGTATTATTGGGGTCTGGACCACCTCTCTGCAGTTTGCTTTGGCCTTTAAGCCTGATCCCATTTGTTGCTGTATTTCTGCTGGGTTCATCAGACTTCACAACTCGGTAAATTTTTACACAAGGTAGCTCATGATATGCAGTTTTACAATAGTCACTATTGATGTCCTATTTTCATATGTCTGGTCGCTACTAAGATACTATGGCTTACTAATAGTTACTTTTTAAATTACAATCTTTGCTCCATGTGGCAGGAACTTGCTCTAGAATCCCAAGGATTCATATTGTGAGTTTCTTAGGTGGCTTGTCAAGACTTGATACAAAATGTTCTTCTGCACAGATATTTAAATGCCATAAGATCAGCTGGGTCTTTGACCCAAATGGTAGTGGCTGTTGGCATTACTTTCCGGAAAAGTTGAGTGATGGATAATTCAGTTGTAGGGTAAAACTGCCCCTTGACCATTCTAAACACCTTATGCCACTTAACTAAAAAACACAACAAATAATTTCTCCCTAATTGGAGTAAATGTTTTCAATTATCAATAGAAAATTGTGTAGCTGCTGTACAATGGCAGCAAACAATATTATTTCTGAAAACTAAGGAATTTTCTGAGGGTGGAAGCTGTGCTTAGTGCTTCATTGACCACTGAGGTCCTGCCTGAGGGCAAGGGAAATACATTATGGGGAAGAGAAGAAGGAAACCAAAACTATTACAGACTTGTGACCAATTACAGAAAGAAAATTATATATTTGCATATTTTTCTTTGTTTGTTATTGGTACATGTTTAATTGCATATGCTGTTATTTTTATCTTTTCCTTTTATATACAAGTTCCAGTTATCAATGAATTTCCTTTTGCCTTCTAATTCACCTTAATTAACTTCACATTGCCAGAGATAATGAAGCTTTTGCTAATAAGCATTTCTTTTTTTCAGCAAATATACTGTTAAATTTTGATAGCAGGAGGTACTACAGTAACGTTGCAAGAAAAAAGGTTTTCTTCCTGGTTATGGTGTCCTACCTTTTGCTTCTCTTTGTTTCTATTTCACTGCTTGTAGTAAGTAGCATGGGAGGGAAACATCCCCTGATGTTCCATCATAGCTGTGCCATCGCAGTGTGCAGTCTCAGTGACCTTGAGTCTCAGCGACCTTGATTCTCAGCACCAATAGATTGGTGATCAACACCCAAAGGCCCACTCATGCAGTGTATAATCCCAACATCGTGCTGTCCAGTCAGAGATGGCTGCTAAAGTCCTCAATAAATTTGTCTGCTGGTGTCAACCATCTGCACCTAGCAGGTGGTTTCCTGCTTTGCAGTCCCTGCTGTTCCTGCACATCTCTCCCCCTCATAGCTGTGCTGGTCTCCACCCACTTCTACTCTACATGGTCATTTCTACTTGTCACTTTTGGCCATGTTTCCTTGTCCACCACTTTTAGCCCACATACCACAAAAGGGATGTTCTGCTTGTGATTGTGAACAAATGCAGACCTGGGGTGCCCAGTGGGGCTCTGTGCTATCCAGTGTGGGCTGCAACCACTCCCTGCTCCAGGGAGGTCTGATCCTAACCTCGGGGCGAAGGCTCCGTTCTAACTTTGTTCCTGCCTTGGCTGTGCTCCTTTAGCTTTGGGATATTTTTTAGAGTTTTCTTTATCTCTTATATCTGTTATCTAATCACAGGTAATAAACCTTTATATTAAACTTTTCCGGTTCAAATTGTGGTTTCTATCTCCTGATATAGCTCTACTGTTACAGGATCCACTGACTGAAAATTATGAGTTTGTAGTGTTCTGAATGCCATGCTCTCTCACAATATACAGTGGCCCAGGAAGACAAAAGATATTACAACATGGAGAAAGTGAGTAAGGAAGACATGATTCAAGTTCGGTGAGTTAATAGCAATTAAAGTGGTTGTGGGAAAAATTGTTCCAGTGAAATATAGTAGAATTTAGTCTTTAGCATTTTCTTTTATATGCAACACCCAAATCATCATCAAGTTCTGTTAATTTTCCCTCCAAAATATTTTTGAATTTGTATTTTCTTTTTTCCATCTGCACTATTACTATCCTAATTAATGCAGTTATTTTTCACCTTTCATCCACATGAGGATTAAGCCTTCCAACTTGTCAATCACTTCCCTTCTTCCCTCATCCAAACTGCTCTTCACAGAGGGAATTATTTACTTTTCAAAACATGTTTCAAATTTTAAAACAATTTGTTGAAAATTTTATTTACTTATACTTTGTATCATTTATTTTTTAGTTTGATTTTTTAGTTTCTAAAATCTACAAAGAGTTAAGTCAGCCTTGTTCACCATTATATCTGTAGATCTGAGCAGTTACAGTAGTGATTTAATAAGTATTTGCTGAATAGTGAATGGATGCTAAGTGATTAGAAATCTGTTTTTGATGAGTTCTTTAAATTGATATTTAAGTCTTCTGAATATATTAATGTACTGAAAATGAAAAGACATTGTCCCTATAAAATCTGTGCTTACAGAGTAGAAGGATAAGATGGCACATACTACAACGATTTCCAGACAAGGTAGAATTTAATGGATATTATTGTTTGAGGGGACCAAATTGTATCACAGTTGAGAGAAAGAGAAATTGTGACAGGAGTGTTAAAAAAGGAGATGAAGTATAAATATTAAAAATGGGTAGAGTGACAAAAATGTAAGTAATCCAGGCAGAAAGAATGGAATAGTAAAATGGAGGGATGAAAGAAATTCAAGGAATATATTAGGGATATGTTCAGATGAGCTGACTATAGATTATATAAGAATTTAAAAAATGCCTTTTTAAAATGAGGGAAGTTTACAGAAGGAATTAATAGCAACTTGTCAAAGAATATGTCATTCTTTGTAGTAATCAGCTTTGGAAATCCTTGCTGAGTGTGGGAGGAATCCAGAGACTTGTGGAACACAGTACATATTCAAGTAGAGAAGTAAAATGTGCTAGATAATTGCTTTCTACATTTCTCTTGCACATCCATTTCAGGCACAGTGTGTAGGGCAATCAGATACACATGTCTCAGTTTTTTAGTCTGAAGTGAATGATCAACTACGTATGGTAGCAGTGGGGTCAGCTTCCTTATTTTCCAGTTTTCTACATGTGTAGCTCCATAGGCAACATCTACTTTTTCAGTATTAGTGGTATCAGAGCAATCTTACTGGTATCTTGAACAGTTTAGTAGAATAATTTAGAGTATCTTTTTTTTCCAAATGTATGACCTCTAGTTAGAGTTCTGAAGTTCTGCCTTTGATTCTGAGTTTCTCAATAGCCTTCTAATGAAATTAATTTCTACTTAAATTATTTAGATTTCTGGTTCCTAATGTTTATACCTAAGAACCTGCCCTGGCTGGTGTGGCTAAGTGGATTGAATGCTGGCCTGAGAATCAAAGGGTCACTGGTTAAATTCCCAGTCAGGGCACATGCCTGTGTTGTGGGCCAGGTCCCCAGTAGTGGGTGTGTAAGAGGTAGCCACACACTAATGTTACTCTCCCTCTCTTTCTCCTTCCCTTCTCCTCTCTTTAAAAGTAAATAAATAATATCTTTATATGAAAAAAGAACCTTGACTGATACACTAGACTAAGAAGTTTAAAATGTTGTATAGTTGAAAATCAACAGCAATATAAGTTATTTTAACTGGGAAATATTCTGTAAATGTAAATTTACAGACTTAATCTAGAAACAGTTTGTAATCATCATAGAAGCCAAGAGAGGCCTGAGGTAATGAGATAAGAAAGAAAAGAAAAATAAGAGCAGTGTGTACAGGCATTTCGCAGAAGAAGCAGTACAAATTACTAATAAGCATATGAATAGATATTCAATCTTATTTATAAATAATAAAACGCAAATTAAAACAATAATAAGAAAGCAGATTGGCAAATATTAAAGAATGATAACACAAGGGTTAGGAGGATGTGGGGAAACTGAATCCTCATATACCACTAATTAAAGAGTACATTGTTACAGCTGCTTTGGAGATAATTTGGAAATATATTTAATGTATGAATGATAACTTTTTGGAACCATGCACATAAAACTGTGATATGGAGGGAACTGAGCATTTGTGCTGAAAGAGAATTTCAAATTTCATTGTATTTTATTACATATGAATAAGAATTATTTTGATAATGAAAAAGAGAAGTAAGGCCAAATCTGAAGAGAAAAACAACTTGAACAGGGAGAAAGAGATAGAAAGGAGAAAATCTACATATAATTCAGAGAAAAATTGTTTTGGAAAATGACTGGATATAGAAAGTGAAGAACAGAGAGAAGGAAAATCTTATTTACACACACAGAGACTAGGCAATAGAAAAAATACAATTCTAAACCCAATAGAATAACTTATAAAAATAATTGTTTCAACAATAAAATCAATGTTTAAAACTTGCGTGTGAGGGATGTATTAGAGTGTTCAGCTTGAAGTAAAAAAAATGAGCAAACATAGATCAGTCAAGAGATATTAGGGTTCAGATTTAGGAAGTACTCAACAAAGATGGGATAGTTGTGATTATGGGACTGTGAAAGAAGAGAGACAGGAGAGAGAGAAGATGGCGGCACGGTAAGAGGATGCACATCCCGCTTCCCCCTTCACACAGGTGAAAAACCTGGCCAATTTACAGTGGAGCACAGCAAACAGACACCAGAAACAGAGCGTATTTGAAAACAGGAGATCGAAAATTGCAGTGGACATTGAAAAACCAGACGGTAAGAAGAGTACTCCAGCAACACGGAGACCAGGGCGGGGGCTGAGAAACCAGGCCAGTGCTAGCCATAAGACTCTAGGGAGGGAGCTGGGGCAATCGCTCCCTGATCAGCCAAACAGGGTCTCGGCAGCACTGGGATAAACCTGGTTGCTTGAAATCTCACAGAGAGGAGTTAAGATCTCATAGCCCTGGAAGGACTGAGTGTTGGAGCTCACACTTCTGTCTATGCCCACACACCATTGGGAACAGCTGCTCGGGCATCCATAGGCGCCAGCACACCACCGGGGGATCCATGCTGTAGTCACTCCGTGCTATGGTCTCTCGGCGCCCACACACCATCACGGAACTGCGTGGACTGCTGGGAGATCTTAGACACCTGTGTGCAACCTGCTTGGGGGTCGATTCATGCTCTCAGGACAGTCAGCACATGTGCATGGAAGGCTGAAAGATCATTAGTACATGTGCAAGCTCACACTTGACTGCAGTAGGCGCGCCTCAGAAGACACACCTGAGGCCCTGTGTGGAGAGGCCCTAGGCTAACTCTGAGGACAGTAGCCCAAAGATAACTGAGTACAGAACAGTGAGAAAAACAATACGGTCACCCCTTGGACACTGCAGTCAGCAAGGCCAGAAAAACCAGCTTGGCAAGATTGATAACAGCAAGAGTTGGTGGTTTTTTGTTTTTTGTTTTTTTTTTCTGTGTATGTGTGTGTGTTATTTTTTATTATTAATTTCTCATTATTTTTATCTTTTCTACCCCTCAACTTCTTTTGCTTCTTGTTACTTTTTTCTTGTTTTATTCCTTCCTCCTTTCTTTCCAAGCATATCTCTTCTTCCTTTCTCTTTTTTCTTTTCTTTTTCATTCTGCGTTTCTTTATTCTCTTTTCATTTTTTAATTTTCTTTTTCTTCTTTTCTTTTTTCTTCCTCTTTTCTCTTTTTAAACACCTATGAGTGAGACAAAAACAAAACAAAACAAAAAAAAAAAAACTGGAACTGTGGAAAGACCAGAGGGGGCATTTCAACAGCTGAGACACTGGGAGCCATGACAACAGGATACCCAAAGGACACAGCACCACTGAATCTCACAGGCATTCTACCACAGAAGTTCATAGCATAAACCCAGGGACCCAGAACAGATCAATTTAAGAAACTGACCCTAACAAGAAGAGCCTCACAAACAATAGGAAGACAAACAATCCCCAAATGAAAGAAAAGGAGGAAGCCCCAGAAAGAATGCTAAATGAAATGGAGGCAACTCAACTATCAGATATTGAGTTCAAAGCAATGGTGGTCAGGAAGCTCCAAGAGCTCTCAATGAGCTACCAGAATCTACAGGGAAGTTATGAGAAACTCACTGCAAACTACATTAACATGAAAAAGAAAATAGAAACTACCAACAAGGGTCAAGAGGAAATGATGAATACAATTTCTGAACTTAAGAAAACAGTGGAAGGAATGAAAAGCAGAATTGATGAAGCAGAAGGTCAGATCAGCGAGTTGGAGGACCAAGTAGAAAAAAACATCCAGAAAGAGCAAGAAAAGGAAAAGAGGCTCAGAAAGAATGAAGAGGGATTAAGAGAAATACAAGACAATCTGAAATGTAATAATATCCGTATAATAGGGATGCCAGAGGGAGAAGAAGAAGAACAAGGGATGGAAAACCTATTTGAAAACGTAGTGATGGAAAATTTCCCTAATTTGATGAGAGAAAAAGTCACACAAATCCAGGAATCACAGAGAGTCCCAATCAAGAGGAACCCAAAGAGGCCCACTTCAAGACACATCATCATTAAAATGGCAAAATCCCAAGACAAAGAGAGAATCTTAAAGGCAGCAAGGGAGAAAAAGAAAGTAACATACAAGGGAGCCCTGATAAGGTTAGCAGCTGACTTCTCAATGGAAATACTGCAAGCCAGAAGAGAATGGCAAGGAATATTTCAAGCAATGAGAACCAAAGGCCTGCAACCCAGACTACTTTACCCAACAAGGCTTTCAATCAAGATAGGAGGCCAAATGAGAAGCTCCCCAGTCAAAAGAAGTCTAAAGAATACACCTCTACCAAACCAGTTCTACAAGAGATGCTAAAAGGGCCTGCTTTAAGGAAAGGAAGCAAAGGAGAAAGAGAGGGAGAGGAACACAAGTACAAAAATGGCAATGAATAAGTACCTATCAATTATAACCTTAAACATAAATGGATTAAATGCTCCAATCAAATGCAAAGAATAGCTGAATGGATCAGAAAGCATGACCCACATATATACTGCCTACAAGAGACCCACGTCAGCACAAAAGACCTCCACAGACTCAAAGTGAAGGGCTAGAAACAAATTTTCCAAGCAAATTGACAGGAAAAAAAATCTGGGGTAGCAATACTCATATCGGACAAAATAGACTTCAAAGAAGAGCCATAAAGAGAGACCCAGAAGGTCACTTCATAATACTCAAGGGAAGAATCCACCAGGAATACATAAACATTGTAAATATATACACACCCAACATAGGAGCACATAAATATATCAAGAAAATCTTAGAGGACTTCAAGAAAGATATCGACAGCAACACAGTTATAGTAGGTGATTTGAACACCCCATTGTCAAAAATGGGCAGATCTTCCAAACAAAATATCAACAAAGAATATGTGGCATTGAACAACACTCAAGATGAAATGGATTTGACAGATATATATAGAGCCTTTCATCCCAAAGAAACTAAATGCACATTTTATTCAAATGCCCATGAAACATTTTCAAAGATAGACCACATGATAGGACACAAAACCAGCCTCAACAAACTCAAGAAAATTGAAATCATGCCGAGCATTTTCTCCAACCACAAGGGACTGAAACTAGAAACCAACCCTAAGGGGAAAAACACAAAGTCCTCAAAATCATGGAGCTTGAATAGTATGCTTTTAAATAATGAATGGGTCAAGAATTAAATTAGGGGGGAAATCAAAAAGTTTCTGGAAACAAATGAAAATGAACTCACAACAACCCAAAACTTATGGGAAACAGCAAAGGCAGTCCTCAGAGGGAAGTTCATAGCGATACAGGCCTACCTATAAAACAGAAACATCTCAAACAGACAACCTAACTCTATGCCTACAAGACCTTGAGGAACAATAACAAAGACAGCCCAGAGCAAGTAGAAGGAAGAAAATAACTAAGACCAAAGCAGAATTAAATGACATAGACTAAAAGCACAATTCAAAGGATCAATGAATCGAGGAGCTGGTTCTTTGAAAATATAAACAAAATTGACAAGCCTTTAGTCAGACTCATCAAGAAAAAAAAAGAGAGAAGACCCAAATAAACACTATCAGGAATGAAAGAGGAGAGATTACAACTGACACCACAGAAATAAAAAGGATTGTAAGAAATTACTATGAAGAACTATATGCCAAGCAATTTGAAAACCTAGGTGAAATGGACAAGTTTCTAGAAAAATACAGTCTCCCAAAACTCAGTGAAGAAGAAACAAAAAGCCTGAACAGACCAAAAACAGCAGATGACACAGAAGCAGTAATCAAAAAACTCCTGACACACAAAAGCCCGGGACCAGATGGTTTCACAGGAGAATTTTACAAAGCGTTTAAGGAGGAGCTAACCCCTATCCTTCACAAACTTTTTGAAAAAATCTGAAATGATGGAAGACTCACAAACTCTTTTCATGAAGCCTGCATCATTCTAATCCCCAAACCAGATAAAGACATAACAAAGAAAGAAAACCTCAGGCCCATATCGCTGAAAAACATAGACACTAAAATCCTCAACAAAATATTGGCAAACCGCATCCAACAATACATTAAAAAGATCATACATCATGACCAATTGGGATTCATCCCAGGGATGCAAGGATGGTTCAACATACGCAAATCAGTGAATGTAATATATCACATAAACAAAAGCAAAGACAAAAATCACATGATCATATCAATAGATGCAGAAAAAGCATATGATAAGGTACAGCACCCATTTATGATAAAAACACTCAGCAAAGTGGGAATAGAGGGAGCATTCCTCAACATAATCAAGGCCATATATGAGAGACCTACAGCTAACATCATACTCAACAGGCAAAAACTAAAATCTTTTCCACTAAGATCAGGAACAAGACAAGGTTGTCCACTTTCACCACTTTTATTCAATATAGTATTGGAAGTATTGGTCACAGTGATTAGACAAGAAAAGTAAATAAAAGGCATCTAAATTGGAAAGGAGGAAGCAAAACCATCATTATTTGCAGATGACATGATAGTGTACATAGAAAATCCTATAGACTCGGCCAAGAAGCTGCTTGACCTAATTAACGAATTTGGCCAAACAGCAGGATACAAAGTCAATATCCAGAAATCAAAGGCATTTTTGTATACCAACAATGAAACAGCAGAAGCAGAAATCAAGAAAAACATCCCATTTGATATAGCAAAATGAAAAATAAAATACCTAGGAATAAACCTATCCGAGAAGGTAAAAGACCTGTACACAGAAAACTACACAACATTGAAGAAAGAAATCAAGGAAGACACAAACAAATGGAAACACATACCGTGTTCATGGATTGGAAGAATTAACATCATCAAAATGTCCACACTACCCAAAGCAATTTACAGACTCAATGCAATACTTATTAAAGTACCAATGGCATATTTCACAGATATAGAACAAACACTTCAAAAATTTATATGGAAACATAAACGACCTTGAATAGCTGCAGCAATTTTGAGAAGAGCAAAGTAGGAGGGATCGTAATACCTGACACCAAACTGTATTACAAGGCCACTGTAATCAAAACAGCCTGGTACTGGCACAAAAACAGGCACATGGACCAGTGGAACAGAACAGAGAGCCCAGAAGTAAACCCAAGTCTCTACAGTCAATTAATATTCGACAAAGGAGGCAGCAACATAAGATGGAGTAAAAGTAGCCTGTTCAACAAGTGGTGTTGTGAGAACTGGACAGCTACATGCAAAAAAATGAAACTTGAGCACCAAACTACACCATACACAAAAATAAATCCAAGGTGGATAAAAGATTTCAATATAAGCCATGACAACATTAAAGTCCTGGAGGAGAACATAGGCAGGAAAATCTCAGATATTTCACAGTGCAACATTTTTACTGATATGTCCCCTAAAGCAAGAGACATAAAGCAAATAATAAAAAAATGGGATCTCATCAAAATAAAAAGCTTATGCACTGCTAAAAGAAAGCAGTATTAAAATAAAAAAGAGAACCAACTGTATGGGAAAACATATTAGCCAATGATACCTCAGACAAGGGTTTAATCCCCAAAATATATAAAGAACTTACACGACTACACTCTAAGAAGACAAGCAACCCAATTAAAAAATGGGCAAAGGACTTGAACAGACACTTCTCCAAGGAGGACATACAGAGGATCCAGAGACACATGAAAAGATGCTCGATATCGCTAACTATCAGAGAGATGCAATTTAAAACCACAATGAGATACCAGTTCACACCAGTTAGAATGGCCATTATAAACAAAGCAACAAACAAAAAGTATTGGAGAGGTTGTGGTGAAAAGGGTACCCTAGTGCACTGTTGGTGGGACTGCAGACTGGTACAACAACTATGGAAAGCAGTCTGGAAAATTTTAGAAAACTAAAAATGGACCTACCTTTTGAGCCAGCAATTCCACTGCTAGGATTATATCCTGGAAACCATGAAACACCAATCCAAAAGAACCTATGCACGCCAGTGTTCATAGCAGCACAATTTACAATAACCAAGTGTTGGAAGCAACCTAGGTGCCCATCAATAAATGAATGGATCAAGAAACTATGGTACATTTACACAATGGAATTCTATGCAGCAGAAAGAGAGAAGGAGCTCCTACCCTTCGTGACAGCATGGATGGAACTGGAGAGCATTATGCTAAGGGAAATAAGCCAAGAGGTGAAAGACAAATACCATATGATCTCACCTTTTACAGGAACCTAATCAACAGAACAAACAAACAAGCATAATATAACCAAAGACACTGAAATTGAGAGCAAGATAGGAGAGGGGTAGGAATTTCATGGGAAAAGGGGAAGGGTTTAGAGCAACAAGTATAAAAGACACATGGACAAACGCTGGGGGGGGGTTGGAAATTGGAGGGACCTGGGGAAGGTTGGGGCAGTGGGCTGGGTTGTTCTTGTACAAAACTGTACAAGAACTACAATTAAAATAAAATTTAAAAAAGAAAATAGAGACAAAAAGCACCATGATCCTGAATCCTGTAACAAAACTACATTTGATCACCAGAGAAAGAGGAAGACTCAATAAAGAATAAAAGGGAGGAGCAGACTGTTTTATAGAGAAGAAGCAGATTAGTATACAGAAGTCTGTCCGGAAAAAGTCCAGCCATTGTTAATATAACAGGAACAGTTTGCACAAGATGCATGTAACCTTGCAGCCAAGGAGAGTGGACTGGAATGCACATGGCTGAACAATGATGACTTCACTGTACTTGTCAATGGGGGAAGTAGATGCTATTATGTGAGCATATGTACTGTGTGGCCATCACATTCAAAATGACTGAGTGACTAGAGCAACAAATCTACAACAAATTTTACATTAAGTGGAAACTATTTGGATGATTCAGAAGGCTTTCAGGGATGATGCAATGTTTGCTGCACAAATAAAATTGTGGCACAAACACTTCAAAGATGGTTGAGAGTCTGTTGAAAATGATCACGTTCTGGAAGGCCTGCAACAAGCAGATCACTTAAGAATGTTGAATGTGTACAGGCTACAATCAACAAAGATCACTGACTGACAGTGCAAGAGCTAGAAACTGATCTGGGGATTCCAAAAACTACTGTGTCTGAGATTTTGATGTAGGATCTTGGCACGAAACATGTCAAGGCAAAATTCATTCCATGGCTTGTGCTATTAGAGCAGAAGAAATATTGTACTGCAGTTAAGAGAACTGTGTGAGGTCCCAAGGTGCCTACTTTGAAGGGAACTGAGGCATTGTTGTCATATGTATGAAGTTTTTTGTATCTTGTATCTCCTTCAATGTCTCTATTTTTCATATTACATGGCTGATTAGCTGTGTACTTTCTGGACAGACCTTGTGTATATACACATTCATTGTACTTAAGGTACAATATAGGTTTTTTTTGTTTGTTTGTTTTAATTGCATTTTATTGATTGCAGTATAGAGTTGTCCCAATTTATTCCCCTTTCTCCCTCTTCTCACAACACCCTCACTCCCTCAGGCAATCCTCACACCATTTTTCATGTCCAGGAATCATTCCTACAAGTTCTTTGGTTACTCCATTTCCTCTACTATACTTTACACCCCCATGGCTATTCAGTAACTACCTATTTCTACTTCTTAGTCCATTCACCTCTTCACCCCTCTCCCACGCCACCCTCCAATCTGGCAACCGTCAAAATGCTCTCCATATCCATAATTCTGTCCCTGTCCTTCTTGTTGACTTAGTTTATTTTTTAGATTCAATTGCTGACAGATATGTATTTATTGACATTTTGTTGGTCATAGTTTTGATCTTCTTTTTCTTAAATAAGACCCTGCAACATTTCTTATAATAATAATTTGGTGGTGATGAATCCCTTTAGTTTTTGTTTTTTTTTTCCTTGTCTGGGAAGCCCTTTATTTGCCCTTGTATTCTAAACAATAACTTTTCTGGGTAGAGCAATCTTAGCTGTAGGTCCTCTATATTCATGACTTTGAATATTTCTTGCCAATCCCTCTAGCTTGCAAAGTTTCTTTTGAGAAATCAGCTGACTGTTCTATGTGACCTCTCCTGTAGGTAACTAACTGCTTTTATCTTGCTGCTTTTAATATTCTGTCTTTTTCTTTACCCTTAAGCATTTTAATTATGATATGTCTTGGTGTTGTTTTCTTTGCATCCATTTTGTTTGGGATTCTCTGTGCTTCCTGTATTTGCATGTATATTTCCTTTGCCAAATTAGAGAAGTTTTCTTTCATTATTTTTTCAAATATATTTCCAGTTTCTTGCTCTCTCTCTTCTCTTTCTGGAACCCTTGTGGTGCAAACGTTGGAATGTTTGAGGTTGTCAAAGAAGCTCCTTAAACCATCCTCATCTTTTTAAAATTATTTTTTTCTTTTTTCTGTTCTATCTGGTTGTTTTTTTGCTCTCATATTCCAAATCATGATTTGGTTCTTGGCTTTGTCCACTCTACCACTGATTTCATATAAATTGTTCTTTATCTCAATTAGTATATTTTTCCTTTTTGACTGGATATTTTTTATGCTGTTGAGGTCCTCACTAAGTTCTTGAGCATCCTTATAATCAGTGTTTTGAATTCTGTATCTGATAGATTGCTCATCTCCATTTTGTTTAGTTCTTTTTCTAGAGTTCCCTTCTGTTCCTTCATTTAGCTCATATTTCTTTATCTCCTCATTTTGGCAGCCTCCCTGTGTTAGTTTCTATGTATTAGGTAGAGCTGCTTTGACTCAATGTCTTAGTAGTATGACTTAATGTAGTAGATATCCTGTAGGGTCCAGTGGCTCAGCCCCCTTATCACTCAAGCCAGGCACTCGAAGCGTGTCCTTCATGTGGTCTGGGTACACAATCCTCTTGTAGTTAAGCCTTGATTGCTGTTGATAGGTCAATGGGAGTGAATTTCCGAGGCCAGTCTGTGGCAAGGACTAGCTGTGGCCTGTGGGTTCTGTGGCTCTGTGTGGAGTGCTCAGAAAAGTGACAATGGACTCTGCCTATCTTTCTGTCTGGGATAAAGCTGTTCTGTAGCTCCCACTTTGATGTCAGACACTTTAGTTCCTCCCTGTATGCCAGTGGTGCCTTTCAAGTTGCTACCCCAGTGCTGGAACTCAGAGGAAGTACATCTGATTAAGTCCCTGTGTGTGTTATTTAAGAAGAACTGCTTGGGACTCCAGAATTTTCTTCTACTGACTCACTCCCCTCTGTTTTTTGCAGTCAGCAGTCATGGGGACTTATCTTCCTGGCACTGGAACCCTGGGCTGGTGGGCTCAGTGTGGGGCTGGGACTCCTCAGTCCTGAGATATACCTCCCAAATTATTATCCACCACATGTGCAAGTAGGACCAACCCATTTCATGTAGTCACCCTCCTATCAGTCTGGATAGATGTGGCTTCTTTAATTGCATAGTTATCAGACTTCCATTCAACTCAATTTCTGGTGGTTCTGAGTGATGGTCATTCTATATTTTAGTTGTTATTTTGATATGGTTGTAAGAGGAGGCAAGCTGTGTATACCTATACCATAGGTAGTCAGCTGTGTAGATAATTGCAGGCAAATCTATAAAGGTTTAGTATGATACAGGCTCACTTGATTTTGTGACTCAATTGTAAGTTTCAAGTTAAGCAGTAGTGAACTCCTGAGTACAAACATTTCCAATGTACTGAACAATGGAATTACCAGAATACACTACTCTTTTGAGAAGTTAGTCCAAAAAAGAAAGGGGGGAGGAAATAAAGTAGCTCATGGGATTAGCAAAACTATAAAACAAAATTTCTAAATAGCTACATGAGCGTATTTCTTGTGTAGAAATTAGATATAGTGTTTTGAATTGAAATGTTGATCTTTTTCAATAAAGAAGCCAGTACTTGGATTATAATTGGTAGGAAATATTATTATTACTTTTTGTTCAGCAGAATCTCTGAGTTATGAAATTCAATATCTAGATATGGTTTAAAGGACTCTTCTGTGATACAGTTTAGGAGGCTGCCCACTTTGGCTAAGACCAGACATCAAGGAGAAGTAGGAAGTGGGTTAATCCATTGGGAGTCCTTGGCAGGGAATTATTAAATCTAAAAAAGTAAACCTTCTACTTTTGTATCTCTCTTCTGTAAGGTTTCTGTAATATGTGAACCCTTACTAAAACCTGTGCTCATATCTTCTAGCTTGGTTTCAGCCATGCTACAGAGAATTAAGAAAAGGATTCTGTGGTTTTGCTTAGTTAAATCAGTAGAGGAGCATTACTAAATTCTGTGTGTCAGAGTCCCCCAGAATCTATCATGGCCTCTAATCAACTTGCTCAGCAGTTGATCATATCTAAGATTTCCCCTAAAGGGAAAGGAATCTTAGAATAATAGTTGGGACTCTGAAGCCTAGCTAGCTCTTCTCAACAGGAGGTAAAATATCCCCCTCATTTCTGTGGAATACCTGCATTTGATTTCATTTTGTATTCTTAGTAGTTATATTACATAATAATACAAAATATGAGAATATTTTTTAGTATAGGGAATTATAATATGTTTATTGACAACTTAGGAGACATTACCAGAATATTGGAGTGGATGTGCTGAACATAAAATGATAGCAAGGATTTTTTTAAGTGTAAAACATTATTTTTGTAATTTTTATCTTCAAATGGATAGGAGAGCATTTTTAAGCTTTTTGAAGACATCAAGAGGTAGTTACCTATGACCAGAGTTACAATACATGGAGATAGCCAGAAAGAATTTTGCACTCATATTTATTGAAAATGCATTATTATTTTCCTAATTCAATAAGATATCACCTACAGAGTTGACAGATTTGGTCAGCTTCATCAAAGAACTGGGCAATTCCTTGAAGAAAAATATAATCTATCAGACCAGTTACTTGTAGTCCAATAAATTAAAAAAATGTCTATTTGCTTGGAATTTGTAATGTTTCCTTTGGCATTAGGCAGGCATAACCACTTTTTATAGCTTTTTCTACTTACTCAAGAGAGCAGCTAATTTCACTACTCTTTATATTTCCTGATCTACTCTCTCCCTACAAAATACAATAACAATCAAATAATATAAGAGGAAAGAGCACTTCATTTTTAAAGCATTTTATTTCTAACCCATAAGATGATGCCATAGACAGGAAATAGCTATTTAATATGTCATCTCTATGAATATTCAACTTAATTCAGATTAAGCTTTTGCCTTGGGCAAGTGAAGCAAAATGCTGATGACTGTGTCATGAAAATGCTTTTAAAAACTATTTTTGGGGGTATGCCATCTATAAAGAGTTAATATCAACAAGCCTTTGGACAACTGGTATTTTTCCTATCAAAATGATATACCTTTTAATTTATGTTTTTCCTGTACAGCCCTTAAGATAACTACAGCAAGAAAGGTGTGAATGCTAATTTAACAGACATAGTAATACACATTTATACCTCTGGTTCTTAAAAAGTACATTTTCCCCCTACAATGACACATTATAATGATGTCAAGGTCTTGAAAATAGTGCACGACATTAACAAGATGGAAGGCTAACTTAATGGAAGTTCCATTGATAAAATGCCATCTTCACAAAACTAGTAATTGTTCTTTGGCTATTACACTCTTACCAAAGAAGCAATATATCAGATACCTGCTCATTGAGGCATGACTCTGAAAGATTCTGAGACACTAAAGTTGTATATCACTAAACTGTGGAACATTAAAAGCAAGTAACTTATTCATTAATTATTGTATCTTACTGACGAGAGTCAAGAGTTATGACAGACAGTTTAATCATTGAAAATCTCATGCATAGTTATTTGAAAGTGTTTTGTTTTAAAATGAAATACATTCTTAGAAAAAAGTCAAAGATTCTAAGTCTAATGCACAAATTAATAATCATATAGCTAGGAACTTCAAAGTTCTTAGTACTAAAGTTATGTTTGTTTTATTTTAATTTCCTCATATGAAGCTGAATACAGTTATGTAGCAGTATAAAAGTGATGGGGATTCATAGTAATAGCAGAGCAATTAGCTTTAATATAAATGATTTACTTAAAGTTGAAATTAGAACATTAGAATTGTAAATATGTGATTTTGATTTTTTACTTAAAATATCTACATTACCGTAATTCAAGTTCTTGTAAACCATCTTTTTGCCACTCTCTTCCTCTTGGTAGTTGAATTATTATAGTTAGCTTTATTTTTTGTTGTTGACACTATTACAGATATCCCTTGTGTTCTTCCCTTTGCCCCCTCTACCTAGCCCTTGCCCCCACGCCTAGCCTTCACCCTACAGTTGGCTGTGTCCATGGGCTATGCATATATGCATATACAGTCTTTGTCTAATCTCTTTCAGTTCCCCCACCACCACCCTCCTCTGAGATCTGTAAGTCTGTTCCATGTATTCATGTTCATCAGTCTATTTTGTTTATTAGATTCCATGTGAGTGAGATCATATGGTATTTGTCTTTCTCTTACTGGCTATTTTGCTTAGAATAGCATTCCCTAAGTCCATCCTTGTTATCACAAAGGGTTAGAGTTCTTTCTTTTTTTATAGTGTAGTATTCCATTGTGTAAATATATTACAGCTTTTTATCCACTCATCTCCTGATGGACACTTGGGCTGTTTCCAGATCTTGGCTATTTTTAATAATGTTGCAATGAACATAGGATGCATATATTCTTTCTGATTGTCTTGTGGGAAATTTTAGGCTATATTCCTAAAAGTGAGATTGCTGGGTCAAATGGCAGTTCCATTTTTAGTTTTCTAAGGAAATTCCATACTGTTTTCCACAGCGGCTGCACCAGTCTGCATTCCCACCAACAGTGCACTGGGGTTCCCTTTTCTCCACAGCTTTGCCAGCACTTGTTTTTGTGCTATCACCTATTCCCAGAGATTTTCCTGTGATTATGACATTCAGTTACAAAGATCATTTACAACTATCTATGCACTTGTAGAATCATAGAAACAAAAATTTGCTCAATATGGTAAAATTTCTCTATATATCTTTGCCATTCCCCAAACCACCATTTAAAATATACCACTGAGTGACAAGTAGTACGTTCTATAGTTTCTAAAAACGTACAGTCTGGCACCATAACTCCCTGGAGCAAGGGAAAAAAGGAGGAATCATAACATTATCACATTTACTTGAATCTTCTGATCAAAGTACCTCTACTTTATCCACTTTACTCACAATGCCAGTATCCATTTATTCTACAGTTATTGATCAAACTGCTGTATTACACAGAACAATGTGAAAGGCACAGATATAAGTTGTGTTTGATTGTTTCTCTGATACGCAGACTTTGAGTTAAAGGTTTGAGGAAAAGAAAGTAGGCAAAGCAGGATAGGAAGGTGAAGGAGTCAAGCAAAGCTGTAATTTTAGTAGAAGTCCCAGTCTCTGCCTGTGCTCAGGGATGGAGGGTCTGAAGTGATCACCTCTCAGACAAGGAACCTGGCATTTCTTCACTGAATGTTACCATAAAGATCGGTCTTCACTGCATTCTCACTGGCTTGGCTGTGTCAGCAGAAAGTGAATGCCCAGGTACTTGCTGCCCTTGAGTGGGCTTGGCACCTTCCAACACCTAGGCCATCTTCTCAAGGTCACAGCCACAGTGAAACTCTGGGGAGGGGTTCACAGGTCCTGTGGTTAATGGGGGATCCCAGGGTTCCAGGCGAGGCCACATTATGTCAGCTACATGATTCTAATAAGAAGCAGTACTTGTCCTAAAAAGATTTTATAGTGGTTTGACTTTAAAAAGCAAACCAAAAATTAAACACTTCAATTTCTTTTGGGTTTAGAAGTACTGTTGATAAACAAGAATTAAGCTGAGTTAATCTCACAAAAGTCAAGCCTGCACCCAGTGGTTTACAAATGGGTAGACCTGGCCTGGGGCAAACTCAGTTTTATAGATGCTAACACTTGTTCTCAGCATCACCCAAATATGTTTTCCTTAAAAAAAAATCATAAATGTATACGGAGAAGAGCCATTTCAGAGCTGTACATGTAAAACTCAAATGGCTAAAGGCTGCTGAATGCATGGAAGATTATCCTAAGAAGTTCTGCAGTTAGTTTTATATTCATTGGTCTCAGTAATACCTTTGTAATTGTAAAATTTAAGGAAGAGTAAATCAAAACACATAAGTATTATAACTAGCTCTTAATTACTGTGTTATAAATGAATTTGAATCTATGTAGGGAGGTACTAAGTTATTTCAGATATTTCATGGGATGTGATGAAATGTTTTCTGATATTCAGGCTGTTTGTTTTTTTTTCCCTAAAAGCTGTTCAAATGGAAGTTTCATTCAACTCACCAAGAACCCATCTACTGGGCAGATAATAATTCTCATTATAAGCATCCACAGTAGATTTCCATTATAAGACTTTAATTTATTTATTAGTCTATATGTGTTGGCTCCTTTGTTGATTACATTAAACACTGCAGTGTAAATGACACCTTAGTAAAAGCTCAATAATGTTTGTACTCATGCCAAATAACTGTAAGACAGTAAAAATTTTAAAGAAACACATTTTAGGAATTGTTCTGGCAAGTTTGCTTATAAAACACACTAAGCTAAGAATGGCCTTACTGTACACAATAAAAAAAAAAACATTTATTTTTAGATAAATGAAACTGAATTATGGGGAATAAATTTCTCTTCTGGGATACTTGAAGTATTACATTAAAATTCATTTACCTTATACAATTTTTATAGTTTTAAAATAGAATACCCTTTTAATTCAGGTTAACTCACTATTAATGTACATGTTTATAACTATTAGAAAGAAAATATTTTTTTGCAAAAATGAGTGACAAGACAGTGTTATTCATTGTATTCTATCTATTTGTAAAAAAGATGCATTGAATTGATCCCTCTGGCATTTCTCCTCATTAATGCAGTGAATGATGATATCTGGGTAAATCAACCTAGAGTTGACCTATAATGCTTTATTTCACTTCAGAGCCAGCAAACTGAATTTCATGTTTGGCTCACCTGGACAGTATGAGAGAAATCATGGCTGGTTAATAGTGCCCTGTCATCTGCTAACTAAAATTTAATTTTTTTAAAGATAAAATGTGCAGGCCTCTACCCCATCCAATTTACCTAAAGGTGTCAAAGTGGAGTGGATAATAATTAAAAAAATATCAGATCTACAACCTGAAAGATGCCATTAGGTTCATTGTAGTTATTTTGCCATGTTTCTCCTTTACATAAAAATGGATCTAAAAGCAGCATCACCAAAAATATGATCATATGTGCAAATAAATAAGTAGACAATAAGTGGTTCACTTTGTAGTGGGATATTACAGAAAAGGAGCAAGCTACACTTGGAGGTGAAACTTCTCAAAGCAGCTCTTGAGCTTAGCAGAAAGCAAATTAATTCAACCGCTTAAAGTTACAAGCACTTATTTTATGGAGCAATTTTCTCTAAGTGCACTTTTCAAAATACTACCACACAAGCAAGTGATGGAGTTTCAAACATTTTATTCCTTCAGAGATTTTCTAATTATTAGGGACATTAAGGTGATGCAAATTATTTCTTATGTTTATTGATTTTAAATAATATTTTCTATGTTAATAATTCCATGAAATTATCATACTATTTGTAATTATGCATGTCTTTCTTCTAAAACTTAGATGTATTCACTAAGTGAAATCACAGGCTGAAAAATGTAAAAGCAAGGATATTATTAAAACAATTTTAAAGTAAGTATAGGGGCTATCATGTAATTTTTAATATAGATGTAATCAGCCACAATAATTTCTAACTAATATTTAATAGTGAATTTGTTAAAATTTGTAGATGTTTAAACATTTTTGACCTACAAAATTGGCAATTTCCTATGAATCGATACGTGTCTTACTTGATCTACTCTCTAGTCAAGCAAGATGAACAAACTAAACTTTTCTGGCTTGCTGTTTCTAGGTTTCTTACTGTACTATTTTGTTTGGAATACAAACCTAATATTAGAAATTACCATTGTTATTATTGATAATAGCAATGCTTTATGGAGTACTATTCTATGCCAGACACTGGCAAAAGGTTTAAATGAAATGTCTAATGTTACTCTTAAACATCCCTACCAAGGGATTAAGTGTACAACTGGACAGTGACCAGGGTGTATGTGCAATAGAACTCTGACCCATGAACTCTGCAGGAATCAACCCAAAGATCCAAATACATTCTGTAGCAATTGTCTCGGAACAATGATGACTTGGACAATGAATACTAGCTTCCCTATATTTTGCCCAGTTTCCAACTCAGGACCAGTTAGAGAAAGTCAAAGAATCTTCTCTAACCAATCACATAAAGTGTCCTACTTCTAGCCAGCCCACCTCCAGCTTCCCTGGGTCAACGTGTCTTATCAGATCATCCCTGAAGCCTTCCCTGTTTTCACTGTAAAGCTTTTCCAACTACTGACCTATTTTTCCAAAGGCAAGTAATAATCTGTTCAATAACCATTTCTGAATAAATAGATTCTATTTGCTCTCATTTGGGTGTTTTCCTTAACAAAGAAGTATCAATAATAATTTACTTTAAGGAAAAATTAGCACTGTGATGTCATTTGACTTCTAGAGTACGATTATTGGTGGATGGAAAGGAGGCAGTATATCAGAAGCCTCTGGCTATTTTTTATAATCCCATTGCCCCACTCTGGTGTGGCTGGAGTGGGAGCCCTGAGGTGTTGCTCACCTGCAATTAAAGCTTCCTCAGCCCTGGCTGGTGTAGCTCAGTGGATTGAGCATGGGCCTGCAAACCCAGCCTGCAAACTAAAGGGTTACCAGTTCAATTCCCAGTCAGGGCACATGCCCGAGTTGTGGGCAAGGTCCCAGGTAGGGGGCATGAGAGAGGCAACCACACACTGATGCTGCTCTCCCTCTCTGTCTCCCTCCCTTCTCCTCTCTGTAAAAATAAATAAGTAATTTTTTAAAAAAGGAAAAAAAACTTCCTCAGAATCTCTGTGGCCTGTCTTTCTGCTGAGTGGCTTACAGGTTACCTTCTGCTCAGCAGTTAGTTGCCATCCTCCCTCTCTTCAGCCAGCTGGGAAACACCTGAATAATACTAATACTCTCAGATATAATGCAAGACTCTGGCTAAATCTGAATTTTAGACAAGTAATGAATTGTCTTTAAGTGTACCCCATGCAATATTTGAGGCACACTTATAAGAAAAAAAGTAATTCATTGTTTATCTGAAGTTCAAATTTAACAGAGTAATCAGAGCATAAATAATATATATGCATAAATATACATGTTAGTATATATAATGAATATGTATACTAAACATATATACTATATGTACATACACATATACATATTACTATATTATGTATAATATTATGCTTAGTATAAATCTATTCCATGCAATATTTGGAACACACTCATACTAGAATAAGCAATAATTATTTTTCTGAAATTAAAACTGAACTCAGAGTCTTAGTTTGTCTTCCTTTTTTGTTTTTTAAATAAATTCATAACCTTATTCATGTGCATGGTTGCGTGCAAGGCAGTGCCCCCAGCTGCCCAGATTTCTGACAGCCGTCCCCTTTTCCCCAGTGTGGACGGCCATCCCAGGAGAGTGCACATGGACCACAGGTGTGAGGGCTGATGTGAGGAGGGGTTACAAAGTTTCACAGTGACACCGGAATCTAGTCCCTCCTGCAAGCAATGGCATATCTTGTCATACTTCCACAGCACTCAGGCTCTGGAGTCCTGGAGTTCTTCCCTTTCTCCGGCTTCCATCACAGGTGCCTGGTTTTTAGACATGTCTGTTTATGTCTCACTGCCAGCTGTAGGTCACTCTCAACTTCTTTCCTGTTGAGCACATAGACTATATTTCTGTGTTTTTATTTTAAGTGCACCTATGATATTTGCAACAAAGAGAATCTCTGGGGAAAAGAGAATCTCTATTATCAAATTCATGCAGAATTTGATAATAGAGAATAAATAATAGGCTATTTTATCCTAGAGTGTCAGTTTTTGTTGTGAAGTTTAAACAACAGCTTAACCATAGATCATGGAAGGACTGAGTAGTTTGATAAAGAAGTTTGCACTTGATTTTGATTACAGGGTTTGACTATACATTTCAGGTAACAGGGAGACAGGTGCCAGTAGCATCATATTTTAGGCAGCTTGATGAGATAGAATAAATTCCAGACAGGGAGTCCAGTGGGGAAGCTATTAGAATAATATAGAATGGAGATGGTGATCATCAAATGTCCTAGGACGTAATGGTATATTAAGTGAAAGTAAAAGTTGACACTCAACTCAGAGTCTGGAAAACCTGAAAGAATAATGACATTACTTACAGGATTTAGAGAGATGGATAAGAGGAAACACTTTTTTTCTGGGAAGATAATGACTTTTTAAAAGCACACTGAGCCATTGAAGTTTCAAAAGTGAACCATCTGATTTGAAGTGTCCTATAAACAGTAGAGGGCATGGAGAGAGCGAGAGAGATCAGATTTGAAGTTGAAAATTATAGGTGACTATTAAAATGTTTTATTAGCATGACTGATTTCTGCTGCAGTGTAAAGAGCTAAGGGTAAAAGACTAAATCCTTGGAATTGTTCATGAAAAATGAGAGGGGGGTGAAGATGAAGGATCAATAGAATTAATTAAATGACACAGAAATGGTATGGACAAGGTTGGTGTGTGTGTGTAATCTATTTGGTAATAAAGTGTTCCATTTGCAGAAAAGGCCTGTGCTAGTTCTAATGCTATGATGTCCTGGTCTTGAAACTCTTAATATTTTTCTTGAACTTGCATTTTTTATGTCAAGCCAAATACAAAACAGAGCACGTGTATGAGCAGTAGTGGTGTGCCTCACGGTAACACCCACAAGGTAGTCTAAGGGCCTGTGGACATTACAGGTGGTTTGGGAGCCCTGAGCAATAGGTCTGGCAGCCTGGGACTAACTTTCAAGGCCAAAGCTAGAGGTCAAGGACACGGCCCCCCACAACAACAGCAGCAGCAGAAGCCAACACAGGATACCTAATAAGGGCTCCAAGTGACCTGGGAGGCTGGCTTGCCATTCCTGTGTGCACACTTCAGACTCTCTGGCCTTAAGCACCAAGACAGGAACTGCTGGTGTCAGGCAGCAAATTGTGTTGTCAATTATTACAAAAGAGAGTGTACACTTAGTCCTTTCAATAAAGCACATTAAGAACACATTAGAATTCTTCAACTTCTTTAAAATCTCTGATTCTGATAACTGTGACAACATTACAAAGCAAATACCCTCAGGTTTAGAAATAGAAATTAAATTTAAAGGTTTGACACGTTTAATGAAAAAAAATGTTTTCATATGAAACTTCAGATGAACAAATTATTGAAAACAAATTTTAAAATTATTTTTTCTTGTCACTGAAGATATAGTGATAGAATAAATGAATAGTTCTTTTGAACTATATAAGAAAATCATGAAACCACTTTTGCTTTGTTATACAACCTCAGTAAGACATGGGAAATGGTAGATAAAATAGTTTTTAAAAAATCATTGTATAAATTTCATTTAAAATTAAATTCATACTTACATAAAAGTAATTTGTATGAAGAATTTAATAGTTTTTAGAAAATTGTTCTGCTTGAATTACCAGTAGTAGATACACTAAATTTGTATTTTAGAATGATTTATCAGAAATTATGCCAATGTCATAACAGCCTACAAAACAGACTTAATAGCTCCTGCAGCAGTTACATCAAAGAAAAGATTCAATATTAAAAAGTATTAAGCATTATTTAATACATTGAGTTTTAATATTTAAATACTGAGATCTTGTACTTGCCAAGAGAAACTGACACTCATTTTTAGTTATATTGATTGAAAATTAACCTGCTAAAAGTGCAGATTTTAATGATCTAATAAATTAATTTGCAAAAATGTGAGTCAGAAAATCTTAGGGTAAATCAAGACATCACATTAACAAAGCATTATTACTTACTGTAGTATGAATATGAAACCGAATGTTATTGTTTGCAATTTGTGTGTTGTTACTCACATATCACTATTATTTCTATATGTTTGACAACTAGTAAAATATTTTAAGAGAAAAAGTCTTACCTTTTAGCATGAGAGCATGACAGGTCTTCCCCTTCGTGAACAGGGACCCCATGCTTTCGTTCTGCACCAGGCCCTGCACATTACATGGCCACCCCTGAATGCAGCAAAAGGGAAATAATCTTGAGAAGTCAGGAGGCTACACTGTCACAGACACCAAAATTAATGTTCTGTTGTTATTCAGGTACCATGGAGTCAACTCTTCAGGGAAAGAATTGCCATTGAAAATGTATGGTGGAGCTTACCCTAGAGGAGGGGACACACCACCCACACATGGAGCACCAGTGTTGGTCTGAAGACAGAGGAGGTGAGGGGGGACAAGGACAAGAGCCTAATATTGTTTCTGTGGGAAGAAACAAGTTGGGCAAGGTAAGCAGGTTTCAGATATGCTAATTTTAATGATTTCAAGGGGCCCGGGGGGCTTTTAGCTGCTCCTGGTTGTCTGATTCCTGGCCCTGGGGACTGGGGTGTGGGACTATGGCCTGAAAGAGCAGCTGACTTGAAAAACTTATCTGAAAAAGGAGGCTATTGGGGGATAAGGGCTCTGCATTGGTTAGTTTGCATATGAAAAGCATGCTCCTTGCAAAGGAATCATCTATTCTCTTTAGAACTTGTCTTTCCCTGGGAAGGGCAGATCCTCCAGAGTCTGAAAGTCCTGAGATGTCATAGTATCAGAAACACATGATTAAAGCAGGGGATTGGTTCCTAGTGACAAGCATTGAGGGATGTTGAGGAGATGGAAATCTTCGATGGATTTGGGTATCAGATAATAGTGTATCATCCTTTAAAAGGACAATTTCTACAATAATTTAAGTGTGGAGAAAGGCCAATTTCAGGCTGTTAAAGTGTGAGCATATCAAATGATTATTTAACCAAAACACATTGTACACTGGGCAGATACGTTAAAAGAAGTATAAATAGTGAGGCTTGGGAGCAGAATGGTGTATAATCTTGTGGAGGCTTAAAAAATTATACTTTCCCTCCCATCTTCTAAATTCTTCTGGCAGGGCTAATAATCAAAATAACAGACACATTAACAGGAGAAAAATTAAAGTTTTTTAAAAAGACTTTATTTTTAAAGAGAGAAGAATGGAAGGAGAAAGTGAGGGAGAGAAACATCAATGTGTGGTTGCCTTCCATGCGCCCCCTACTGGGGGCCTGCCCCAAGTAACCAGGCATGTGCTCTGACTGGGAATCAACCCTGCAACCCTCTTCACAGTCCAGTGCTCTGTCCACTGAACCACACCAGCCAGGAAGAAAAATTAAAGTTTTTAATACATTCATATGGGGAATTCATATAAGCATGGAAATTACAAGGACAATGAGGTGACATTGTGCTTAGAAGATATTTTTGGACAAAGGAGAAAGGAGAAGGATGGGGTATTAGATTTCAGAAGTGAGAATGAACAATTTACAAGTAGTTGAGGAAAAGTGGAATATACAGGAAAGGAAAATTCTTGCTAGGCAACTCAGAAGCCATGGGACAAGGAGGTTATCTAGCTAACAGGCTCCTGTCTGAAACACTCTTACTTAACACACTTAATTAAATTAGGGTGAGACCACATGCTAAGATCTTCCTGAAGCAGGTTTCTCTATCTGAATCACTTGGGCAGGAAAGAGAGGAGAGTGAAAATTTCTGAGTCTTGTTTCCTAATAAACAGCTTAAAATCAAGATCCCGAATAGGTAACTTTAGGGTGGCAAAACTTTGACTCCCTTCCACCTTTGAGAAAAATGCACAAATTAAAAATATAACATTACCATTAAAAGCTTAGAAAGATGTAAATACAAACTAAATACATACAATTCTGATAGTAATAATACTAAATATCTTGAGGATGACAGACTTGAAAAAGCAGTACTATAATGCAAAATACTAGCAGTAAAAAGGAGAATAAAAATACTCCAAAGGAAAAAGCTGCCTGAAGACAATAAATAGTGGTATTAACCTTTGAGGATGAAGATGTAAAATAAATAGAAATTTGGCAAACAAAGATGACTGGCTATAATGACATGGAGAACCAGCAGAACAAGCAGAGCGCATGGTGTGATAGAAATACAACCAGTTCCATGGTGCTGGATGGTAATTTGAGAGGCAAGGAGAATCTGAAGATTAAAAGAATAGGAATGTGTCAAAGCCTATCAGATAATCTGTATTAAGCTAAGGAACTTGCAATTTATTCTGTGGGTAACAGGTATATTGAAATTTTTATTAATGGCAAGATATAATAAAGTACATATTTTCAAGATAATATTCTCAAAAATGTTTGGGAAGTAAATTTTAAAGGGGCAAACACGTTGGAAGATATGGAAAAACAGGAAAACTGGCACGCATTTGAAAGGAGAAGGAAAGGATGCATTGATCAAACAAATATTGATTGGGCAACTCCCATATGACAGAAAGTGTTTTTATCATACATATATACATAGACAAAGGCAAATATAAATCTACTCTTATAAGATTTACATTATGATGCTAACAGTATAAAACATAAGCAAAAACAATGTCAGGTCATTTTCATGCTACAAGAAAAATTAAGAACTTCTATTAATATTCAGAGAAACCCCTCTTGATATAGGCCAACTTAACATTTTTTTTAAATGTTGTAATGAGCTTTTGAGTTGTCATTAGCATTAGAAAAACCCTGTAATGTCAGAATTGCAAAATCTAAGGAAACAATAAACCTGCAGGAATATATACAGTTTTTAGGTATTCTAGAGCCTGGGCTTCAGAAGATCCAGGGTATTGTGGATAGAACGCAAACCGGACCACTTGTAGGGTTAGCTAATCTACTCCATTGTATTGCTGCCTCAGAGTGCATTTGTTTGTCCAAGCAGTCTACAGGAGGCAATAAAATGACACTAGCCCTCTCAGGCAGTCATGTGCCCTGAATAATGGCCCCCCCAGAATCATGAGCAAATGCAATTCCAATGTGACTTTCCCCCCTGCCCCTGTGATGAAACTTTCTTGCTTTCTAGGACCTTCCCTTGTATGCCCCTTAGGTAAAACCCTTTGTGGAGCTAAAGAAAACCTTGGCCTGTTGAGTTTGAATTGATTTATCTGCTCTTAGCCTGGGAACCCCGAAGTATTGTATTAATACTTCACCCAGGATTCAAACCAACTGAGGCTCAGCATGTCTGCGGAAGTCTCACTGTTGAAATGGAAATAGTATCTTCAGGAAAAGGTTAAATCTTTTATCGAGGGTCTTCTCAGATTATAGGAGAAGATGGCTTCCCTCATATCTAGCCCATTACCCACTGATATCAAGGTATAGTTATTGGCACTGTTCACCCCTCTAACAATTTTGGGATCCCCATGGGACCAACTGTTCAGTTTGGATAAGCAGCTGTTCTTCACTGATGACATTACCCCCATTGTGTACAATGCAGCCCTCTGGAAGGTTGCAGTGTTATCATCCTGCTAGCTGCATATCCTCAGTTGAGGAGGGCTTTCCTGGCTCAACCCAACTGGCAGAGTGGGTGGCAGTGTGCCTGTGTCTATAACAGGCTGTAAAAATGAGACTCCCAAAGCACACATTTTTATGGACTCCTGGGTGGTAACCAATGGACTCACAGTCTTGTCTGGATAATGACAAAAGGATGATTTCATAATTCAGGGAAAGCCTCTCTGGAAATTCCAGCTGGAACAAAATAGCCAACTCATGGCTGATCATAATCATTCTTGTCTAAGCACACACATACCAACAGAGCCCCAAAACACATTGTAATACTGTGAACATCTTCTCCAGATTACATGCCTGTTCCAAGGCCCTGCACCAGACACCTCCAAAAAACCAGATGCAGCCTCCAATACCACTGTTTCTCCAGAGATGCCACACTCACTAGCAAGCCTTTGGCAAGTGACAGCACTCACTGATTAGACATACAGGCATGGTGTCTCCTTCACTTCATCTCCAACCAACATGGTAAATAATTACCTCCTTTACTTGAAAACAAGATCTGGAAGACTTCTAGGTGGGGATTTGTGCAAAAGGGAGACAGATACTACCTGAATGACAAATTATTTCCATTGGGCCACTGCTGCCCTCTGCTGGAACTACTCTGTATTCAACAACCAACATGGAATCCTTCACCGGACCCCCACTATCTACTCCTCCGTCTTGAAACACACTTCCCATCATGCAGTCTCCTTCTTAACTAGGTATGTGCTTGTCCACTTGGGACCATCAGACAATATAGATTTGAATCAAGATCGGTACCCATTTCATCTCCCAAACTGTTCAGTCCCAAGCTCTAGAACATGAAATTAGTGGAATTTCCATCTGGCTTATTGGCTCCAAGCATCTGGACTTATAAAGAGCCACAGCAGCCTAAGCAAACTTTTAAACAATAGGTGGTCCCCCAAATGGATAAAAATTTTTCCCCAGGCTTTAATACTGCTTTTTTCCTAGCCCTCATATCTCCAACTTCCCACACCAACTGCCTGTCTTGTCCTTGGACTTACAGACAGCTCCCACTCTTTTGACTTTAGAGGAGACATCATTCACACCAGCTCATCAGATAAATGCTGCATTTATCATCTTGATTTATCCATTGTCTTGCCATGTTCCACACATTGGCAATGCAATCCAAGACAGATTGGGCAATATAATCCCCCTTACAATAGAGAACCCAAAGGGACAAACCTACTAAATTGCTTAGAGATCATGGTTATATAGATTTTACTGACCCAAAAGATGGGCCAATTAAGTTAAGGTCATCTGCTTTGCCTCGCTATTCGATTACAAAGTGTAGTTAATTAAATTAAATATATCAAAAATTTTGTGGGAGATTGAAATTATAGCTCCAGGACCCATTAGCAGAACTATGTAGATCTCAGAGAAAGGAAAAGAGGTCCTTCATCTAGTAGATTCCAGTTGCAACAGGAAATGAAATCCAAACATAAACCCAGGATCTACCCCTGCTATCAGCATGCACAGGTTACTATTTGCCAGAATGTAGATTGCTTACCTCAAGCAGGCTCCAGAAGCTAGTCAAAGGCAAATGTTCTCCTTTGTGGTAGCTATTACTCTTATTATGTGCAACCTGAATAATAGGGTTGCTGGTGGACCTGTAGGTCCAACCCTGTCCCAAGAGATGTGCTAGAACAAATATCAAGCAGGCATACAACTGTACAGCAGGATGGCTAAACACCGGGTGCTAGCAGGCCCTGCTAGGAGAACTTCAGCCAACATGCCACTGGGCCTGAATTCTGACTGAGAGTTCATGTCCCCCTCCATTTAATAATGGTACCAACAAAAGCAATGCTTATAGGAATTACTCCCTCCATATTTTCATGCCTCAAATTATATTCCAAGAAGAATGGCATTCTCAATGTAACCAAATTAGATCCATCTGGCTGGCAGGTTGTGCTCTAATAATCTTCCTATAGCTGGGTGATCTTTGGATTGTAAAGTTGCTATCCACAAAAATGTCCCAACATTAGCCTACCCATGTACTCAAAATCTATGTGCATTGTGGATGGAATCATTACAATGTTTGGCCATGGACATCACAAGCTCCTTTGTGAGCCATGGACCTGATTGTCTGATGGAGCTCATGGAGATATATTCAACTAGCAGTAGAGCCCATATTGTAGTTCCACCCTGAGCTGGACCCCCAGCACTCATATTCATAACTTAACACCAGGCAGCCACTTCTACCTTTCACAGGTATCCAAATGGAGAGGTCACTAGAGTTGGCTCTACCATCCCTAAGCACACCAATCCCTGAAACAATATCAACACAGTGCAAGAGTTCTCTATTGGAGATGACTAAGCCTCAAACCATAGGGTCACAACTGAAGAGCAGAACAATGAAGACAATGTCCCCTAGCCTCCCTAAATATTGGGATCCCCCCACACCTCAGATTACCTTCCTGCCAAGAGAGATATTGTTGTGGTAACTATCAGCCTGGAAACTGAGCTGCAAAATGCTTCTACCTAATAGATCATGAGGATCCCATAGAGCAGTTTTTATCAAAATAGCTAAATATTTGTCCCAAGAACCATTCTTCTCTCAAAATGTTTGAAAACAATGAACAGAATAGAAGGATATCAGACACAGATCAAGAAAAACTTAGTGAGGGTTTTCCATCACCCTTGATGATCTGAGGAGTGTGTTTGAGGCTCTGAGGAGTGGAAACAGACAAATGGGACCATATGAGTATGGCCGAAAGGTTTGGTACAAAGAGGACTAAGTTCTCCAGAAGTATGAGCATCCGGATCCTTTGGAGGACTGGAGACAGCACAGCTGCTATAATGTAGCACCTGGAGGACCAGAGAACCCAAAGGGATTCGGCAAAAGTGAATGTTTTGACCATCCCATTTTACTGAACTTAAAGAAGAACTCAATGGATTTGGAAAGGAAGATGGTGGTATGGTGGGAGGGAGCACATTCCCCTTCCCCCTCCACATGGGACAAAAACCTGGCCAATATACGGGGGACAGAATAAACAGCCATCAGAAACACAGCATATTTGAAAACAGGAGATTGAAAATTATAGCAGATATTGAAAAGCCAGACAGTAAGGAGAGTATTCAGAACAATAAGAGCCCAAGGAGCATCGTGGAGACCAGGGCATAGGTTGAGGCCCCAGGCCAGCACTCAAAAGGCTCGGCGCAAGACTCTAGGGAGGGAGCTGGGTCAACCACTCTCTCCTCAGCCAAACAAGGGTTGAGCAGCACTGGGATAAACCTGGTTGCTTGAAAGCTCACAGAGAGGAGTTGGGGTCTCAGTGGCAAACAAGCTGGGGTTGTGAACACCCATGCATAGCCCTGGGAAGACTGCACACCAGAGCTCATGCTACTGTCTGCGCCCATGCACCAACAGAGGTAGATGCATAACTATCGATCGGGGCCCACGTGCCATCAGGATGGCTGCGGGACAATCGGAGCCCATGCATGATTCCAGATGGCTGCAAGATCTTAGATGCCCACGTGTGACCAGGGTACGTGCACACCACCTTAGAATATACACCTGAGGCCCTGTGCAGAGAGGCCCCAGGCTAGCTCTGAGGAGAGTAGCCTAAAGATAACTGAGTGCTGAACAGGGAGAAAGACGATACCATCACCCCTCAGCCAATGCAACCAGCAAGAACAGAAAAACCAGCTTGGCAAAATTAAGAAAAGCAAGAGTTGTTGGTTGTTTTCTTTTTAATATTTCTTATTATTTTTATTTTGTTTTACCCCTCAAATCCTTTTGCTTTGTATTACTTCTTTCTTGTTTTATTCCTTCTTCCTTTCTTTCCAAGCTTATCTCTTCTTCCTTTCTCTTTTTAATTTTCTTTTTCATTCTGCTTTTCTTTATTCTTTTTTCATTTTTTTCCACTTTTCTCTTTTTAAATATCCATGAGTGGGGAGGGAACAAACCCTGGAATTATGAAAAAAAAACAGAGTTGGTCCCAAAGCGGAGGCATAAAAACAGTTTAGACAATGGAAGCTGTGAACACCAGGATACCAGAAGGAGACAGCACCACTGAATCTCAAAGATATTCTGCCACAGAAGTTCACAACATAAAACCAGGGAGCCAGAACGGATCAATTTAAGAAGCTGAGGCTAAAAAGAAGAGCCTCACAAACAATGGGAAGACAAAGAAACAATCCCCAAATGAAAGGAAAGGAGGAAGCCCTAGAAAGAACACTAAATGAAACAGAGGCAACTCAGCTATCAGATTATGAGTTCAAAGCAATGGTGGTCAGCAAGCTCCAAGAGCTCTGAATGATCTACCAGAATCTACAGGGAAGCTATGAGGAACTCACTTCAAACTACATCAACATGAAAAAAGAAATAGAAACTATCTACAAGGGCCAAGAGGAAATGAAGAGTGCAATTTCTGAACTAAAGAACACAGTGGCAGGAATCAAAAGCAGAATTGATGAAGCAGAAGATTGGATCAGCGAGTTGGAGGACCAAGTAGAAAAAAAACATCCAGAAAGAGCAAGGAAAGGAAAAGAGACTCAGAAAGAATGAAGAGGGATTAAGAGAAATACAAGATAATATGAAATGTAATAATATCCATATAATAGGGATACCAGAAGGAGAAGGAGAAGAGCAAGGGATAGAAAACCTATTTGAAAAAGTAATGATGGAAAACTTCCCTAATTTGATGAGAGAAAAAGTCACACAAATCCAGTAAGCACAGAGAGTCCCAATCAAGAGGAACCCAAAGAGGCCCACTTCAAGACACATCATCATTAAAATAGCAAAACTCCAAGACAAAGAGAGAATCTTAAAGGCAGCATGGGAGAAAAAGGAAGTAACATACAAGGGAGCCCTGATTAGGTTAGCAGCTGACTTCTCAGTGGAAATGCTCCAAGCCAGAAGAGAATGGCAAGAAATATTCCAAGTAATAAGAACAAAAGGCCTGCATCCAAGACTACTTTACCCAGCAAGGCTTTCAATCAAGATAGAAGGCCAAATATGGAGCTTCCCAGACAAAAGAAGTCTAAAAGAATAAATCACTACCAAACCAGTTCTGCAAGAGATGCTAAAGGCACTGCTTTAAGGAAAGGAAGGAAAAGATAGAGAGAGACACAGAGGAACACAGGAATGAAAATGACAATGAATCAGTACCTATCAATTATAACCTTAAATGTAAATGGATTAAATGCTCCAATCAAAAGGCATAGAATAGCTGAATGGATAAAAAAGCATGACCCACACATATGCTGCCTATAGGAGACCCACCTCAAAACAGAAGACCTACACAGACTCAAAGTGAAGGGCTGGAAACAAATTTTCCAAGCAAATGGACAGGAAAAAAAGCCGGGGTAGCAATACTCATATCAGACAAAATAGACTTCAAAAGAAGAGCCATAAAGAGAGATCCAGAAGGTCACTTCACAATACTCAAGGGAAGAATCCACCAGAAAGACATAAACATTGTAAATATACATTCACCCAGCACAGGAGCACCCAAGTATATAAAGAAAATCTTAGAGGACTTCAAGAAAGATATTGACAGCAACACAATTATAGTAGGGGATTTGAACACTCTACTGTCAAAAATGGACAGATCTTCTAAACAAAATATCAACAAAGATATTGTGGCATTGAACAACACTGTAGATGAAATGGACTTAACTGATATATATATAGAGCCCTTCATTCCAAAGAAACTAAATACACGTTCTTTTCAAATGCACATGGGACATTTTCAAAGATAGACTGCATGATAGGACACAAAACAAGCCTCAATAAATTCAAGAAAATTGAAATCATACCAAGCATTTTCTCTGACCACAAGGGACTGAAACTAGAAACCAACCCCAAAGGGAAAAACCTAAAATCCTCAAAATCATGGAGATTGAATAGAATGCTATTAAACAATGAATGGGTCAAGAATGAAATTAGGAAGGAAATCAAAAAGTTTCTGGAAACAAATGAAAATGAACTCACAGTGAACCAAAACTCATGGGACACAGCGAAGGCAATCCTCAGAGGGACATACAGGCCTACTTAAAAATAACAGAAACATTTCAAACAAATGACTTAACCCTACACCTACAAGAACTGGAGGAACAACAACAAAGACAGCCCAGAGCAAGTAGAAGGAAGGAAATCACCAAGACCAGAGCAGAATTAAATGACATAGAGACTAAAACCACAATTCTAAGGATCAATGAATCCAGGATCTGGTTCTTTGAAAAGATAAACAAAATTGACAAGCCTTTAAGCAGGCTCATCAAGAAGAAAAGAGAGAGGACCCAAATAAACACAATCAGAAACAAAAGAAGAGAGATTACAACTGACACCACAGAAATTCAAAGGATTGTAAGAAATTACTATGAAGAACTGTATGCCAAGAAATTTGCAAAACCTAGGTGAAATGGACAAGTTTCTAGAAAAATACAATCATCCAAAACTGAATGAAGAAGAAGCAGAAAGCCTGAAGAGACCAATAACAGCAGATGAAATAGAAGCATTAATCAAAAAACTCCTGACACACAAAAGCCCCAGACTGGATGGTTTCACAGGAGAATTTTACAAACCATTTAAGGAAGAGTTAACCCCTATCCTTCAGAGACTATTCAAAAAATCCAAAATGAGGGAAGACGCCCAAACTCTTTTTATGATGCCAGCATCATCCTAATCCCAAAACAAGTTAAAGATCCAATACGGAAATAAAATTTCAGGTCCATATCGCTGATGAACATAGGCGCTAAAATTCTCAACAAAATACCAGCAAAACACATCCAATAATACATTAAAAAGATCATACACCATGACCAAGTGGGATTCATTCCAAGGATGCAAGGATGGTTTAACATTTGCAAATCAGTAAATGTAATACATCAAATAAACAAAAGGAAAGACAAAAATCACATGATCATATTAAAAGATGCAGAAAAAGCATTTGATAAGGTACAGCACCCATTTATGAAAAAAACACTCAGCAAAGTGGGAATAGAGGGAGCATTCCTCAACATAATCAAGGCCATATATGAGAGACCTACAGCCAACATCATACCCAACGGGCAAAACCTAAAATCTTTTTCACTAAGATCAGGAACAAGACAAGGTTGTCCACTCTCACCACTTCTATTCAATACAGTATTTGAATTTTAGCCACAGTAATTAGACAAGAAAAGAAAATAAGAGGTATCCAAATTGGAATGGAGGAAACAAAATTATCATTGTTTGCAGATTACATGATAGTGTACATAGAAAATCCTATAGACTCAACCAAAAACCTGCTCGACCTAATAAATAAATTTTGCCCAACAGTCAGATACAAAGTCAATACCCATAAATCAAAGGCATTTTTGTATACCAACAATGAAAGAGCAGAAGCAGAAGTCAAGGAAAAAAATCCCATTTGATATAGGAAAAAGTAAAATAAAATTCTAGGAATAAACCTAACCAAGGAGGTAAAAGACCTGTATGCAGAAAACTACAGAACACTGAAGAAAGAAATCAAGGGAGACACAAACAAATGGAAACGTATACTGTGTTCATGGATCGGAAGAATTAACATCATCAAAATGTCCACACTACCCAAAGCAATTTACAGACTCAATGCAATACTTATTAAAGTACCAATGGCATATTTCACAGATATAGAACAAACACTTCAAAAATTTATATGGAACCATAAACGACCTCAAATAGCTGCAGCAATTTTGAGAAAGAAGACCAAAGTAAGAGGAATCACATTACCTGATACTAAACTGTATTACAAGGCCACTGTAATCAAAGCAGCCTGGTACTGGCACAAAAACAGGCACATGTACCAGTGGAACAAAACAGAGATCCCGGAAATAAACCCAAGCCTCTATAGTCAATTAATATTCGACAAAGGAGACAGCAACATAAAATGGAGTAAAAATAGCCTCTTCAACAAGTGGTGTTGGGAGAACTGGACAGCTACGTGCAAAAAAATGAAACTCGAACACCAACTTACACCATACACAAAAATAAATTTGAGGTGGATAAAAGATTTAAATATAAGCTATGACACCATTAAAGTCCTAGAGGAGAATATAAGCAGGAAAATCTCAGATATCTCATGCAGTAGCATTTTTACTGACATGTCCCCTAAAGCAAGGGACATAAAGAAAAAAATAAAGAAGTGGGGTCTCATCAAAATAAAAAGCTTCTGCACATTTAAAGAAAACAGTATTAAAATAAAAAGAGAACCAACTATATGGGAAAACATATTTGCCAATGATACCTCAGACAAGGGTTTAATCTCCAAAATATATAAAGAACTTACATGACTCCACTCTAAGAAGACAAGCAACCCAATTTAAAAAAAAAAAAATGAGCAAAGGATTTGAACAGACACTTCTCCAAAGAAGACATACAGAGGACCCGTGAGACAAATGAAAAGATGCTCGATATCACTAACTATCAGAGAGATGCAAATTAAAACCACAATGAGATACCACTTCACACCTGTCAGAAAGGCCATCCTAAACAAAGCAACAAACAACAAGTGTTGCAGAGGTTGTAGAGAAAAGGGGACCCTAGTGCACTGTTGGTGGGATTGCAGACTGGTACAACCACTATGGAAAGCAGTATGGAATTTTCTAAGAAAACTAAAAATGGACCTACCTTTTGACCCAGCAATTCCACTGCTAGGATTATATCCTAGGAACCCTGAAACACTAATCCAAAAGAACCTATGCACCCCAATGTTCATAGCAGCACAATTTACAATAACCAAGTGTTGGAAGCAACCTTGGTGCCCATCAGTAAATGAATGGTTGAAAAAACTATGGTACATTTACACAATGGAATTCTATGCAGCAGAAAGAAAAAAGGAGCCCCTACCATTCGCATCAGCATGAATGGAACTGGAGAGCATTATGCTAAGCAAAATAAGCCAGGAAGTGAATAATAAATACCATATGATCTCACCTTGAACAGGAACCTAATCAGCAAAACAAACAAACAAACATAATATAACCAAAGACACTGAAATTGATAACAGGCTGACAGTCACCATAGGGGAGAGGGGAAGGAATTCCTGGGAAAAGGGAAGGGTTTGGAGCAGCAAGTATACAGGACACATGGACAAAAACTGGGGTGGGGGGGGCTGGTGAAAATTGCAGGGAGGTGGGGAGGGCTGGGGCAGTGGGCTGGGATAGGAGTAAAAGACAGAAAAGTGTACGAGAACAATTAAATAAAAAAAAGGAAAAGAAAACCTTAGTGAACTGATAGATCTGAATAAATTAACCTGAATGCAACTCAAATACAGAGAATGAATATATATATATAAAATAAGGCTTAAAATCTCTAGGGAAAAAAGAGCTAGTGTATATTCAAATTAATTTTAGCATACAATAGATATTCATTGATAGTAGTTGGTGAGCACCTAAATAAAGGAATAGAGAGGATGGGTGAGAAGCATTAATAAAAATACTAATGGCCCAGATTTTTACTTGGATAAAAGACACAGATTTTCAGATTCCAGAACCTAATTTATCCTCTGTGAAAGAGGAAGAAACTAAAACAATAAAATCATCAATAAGAATTTTCATAACCTGCATAGAAGTAAATTCTTAAATATACAACAACATAAGGGAAAATAGTAACAATTTAAATTGTATTATAAATGAGCCCATGTAACTGTGTTCTTTAAAAGATATTATAAAGATGTTGATAAGACTGAATCCCAAACTGGAAAATATCTGTACACATAAAATTGACAAAGTAGTATCCATGACATAAAAAGAATACTTATGAATTAATAATAAAAGTGATATCTAAATAGAAAAATTACCCAAGATTAAAATTAACAGGATTTTCTTGGAAGCAAAAACAAACAAAAAAGAAGATAAACTGAAATAGTATTAAGAGATAAAAACTAAAACTAAATTAAAATATAATTTTACATCAATGAGATTGGTAAAATCATAAGTTTAACAATATAAAAAATTACTAACAATGAAATGCAATGAAAACACAGTCCAGCGAGCCCTTCTTTAGGACTATATTCTTGGGACCTCTTTCCCATATAAACTAGCACACAAATGTAAAAACGGTTTTTACTGCACTGCTCATAGTACAAAAACCTGGAACCCTCTCAAACATCTAGTAAGTTTAGCGTAAATAAGTGATGTTATACTTATTTCCGGGGATAACTTTCCATAGATTTTTTAAAATATGTTTTTGCATCACCTGTGAGGGAGGAACTGACTACTCTTCATTCTGGATGATCTCTTTAAGAATGTTTGTAGAAACAGACAGCTTGGAATACATAGCATTTCCCTCCGGAACAAAGGGCAGTTTTGCTGATAGACATGGAAGAAGAGATAGTGCCATCATCCAGAGCAAAAGGCAGGCCTGCCCAATGTCCACACAAAATATTTCCATGTGCAGCTAAGAGCCAGAATGCTATTCTCACATCATAAAATATTTGTTTCATGATCTCAGGGCTTCTCCCCCATAAGCCATCCACTGCATATACAGGTGTCACCTGGCCATTTTTTGTCACCCTGTGAAAACTGGGACTATGGTACTGGGCAAAAATTGCTGATGCTCCTGTTGCTTTATATGCATGAGTAATAAACTTTGTCTTTGGCTAGGAGTTTCTCATCCTCTAGTGGCATTTATGAAACTGTGACAGGCAAAGTGGTTAGCCTACAAGTAAGATAAAATCTCAGACCTTTCAGAATTCTTGATATTCAGACAATGGATTAAGTAATAGAACTTAATTATACATCGACATGGATGAATCATAAAAAAACATTTCATTGTGACAAAAGACATAGGCTATTTAAAAGTATAATATCTTTCATAAAAATGGAAAAAGTAATATATCATTCAGTTATACATACATATGGGGTACACCTAAAAAATGCAGGAATTAAAATCAGAATAGTAGGTACTTTTATTAGAGGTGACAAGGAAGTGGAAGTGGTTTAGACTAGGTGAAGCCTGTGAGGGGTACATAGGAGCTTCACAGGTCTTAGTATATAATTTTGTCTCTTCTGTTGGATGACAGGTAATTGAGTTTTCATTTTGTTTGTTTCTTTAAACATTACATATTGTTTTTTTATATAATTTACATTTAAAAATTCTAAAACAAAGGAAAAGAAATAAGGTAATGAGAAAGAACAGTGATGGGGCTTAGATGAGACAACAAAGTCCAGCCTGATAAAGCAACTTTCAGTGTATAACTTAGGGAATTTAGGCAAAACTCCCTGTGGCTCTCTGAGGGAAGTGGCACTCTAAGCAAAGAAAGAACCACTGAAATGGTCCTGAGTCAGGGCAGGTTTGGTGTATTCAAGGGATGCTAAGTAGGCCAGCATGGCTGGAGTAGGATGAGAAATGGGGACAGCTATGGAAGATGAGTTTGTATTGATGGTGGGGGCATAGATCAGGGAGGATTTGATGGGTCATTGAAATTTGTGGAAGAGAGTAGTGGCATGGTAGCACTGGATTTTAAAATAATCTCCCTGGCTGTGGTATTGAGAATAGACTGTATGGAGTCAAGAACGGAGAAATGGAGATCATTTCAGAGATTACTGGAGTATTTCAGGCAAGAGAAAATAATGTGTGGACTAAGGAAATTAAGGAGGAGGTAGTAAGGAGAGGACACTGTTAGGTAGAGCCAAGGGGATTTCCTGACAATTTTGATTTGGGCAACTAATGAACGTGGGGAATCAAGGATCCAAATTTAGAGGAAGTACGCTTTCTGGTGCCCAAGCCTTAGATGAGTTTATTTATCATAATCCACTTCCACAGCATCCCTGCTAAAGCACATAGGTTTTTCCAGAATTGTCTATGATGTAGAGTCATCATCTTCCTCAAGTATCTAGCAAGTGTCTTTTCTATTTTAGTATAGACTAGGTTAAAATGCCAATGTTAAAAGGAACACATAAAATGTTAAGGAGAAAAGAAAAATACTTATGTGTCTCAAAATTGGTTGATGTTCATGCAGGTGACACACCAAGAATAGCACATGAGTCTAGAAGAGTTGTAGGAAGTTAAAATTAACTGATTTTATGCTGCAGCAGCACTCTTAATACAAACAGGAAAGGGAGAGGAAGAGTGAGAAGGGACAGCATTTACTTAAGTGCACTGGACAGGCTGTCCAATTCTGGAGGTTTGATGTAGTTAATAAATTCAGAAGTCAATTCTGACTTATGGAAACCAAAGAATCACTCAACCGATTTAATCAATTCTTTCTGATTTTCCTCTCCTTCAAAGAGAGGTTTTCAGTGTATTGAGGGTATAAGAGGAGTATAAAAGGAAGTGAGGAATTTTGGAGAGAGCTGAGAGATGCAAGGAGAAAGAAAAATCTGCAATTATCAAGTACATTTTTAAAAATCTTCATCCAGATTGATGGAGTAATGATATTAATGAAGTATTCATACTTTGGCCTTACATAATTAGCTTTAAAAATAGGGCTTTGATTTAATGGCATTAGTCATTTCCTTTCTTCTGAAGTTGTGGGAATTGGCTACAAATTCAGTTTAAAAATTAATAGTAAAAATGGTCATTTTTCTGAATATAGCATTTTATACTGTCCATTAAAATATAACATTAACTATAAAAAATAAAAATAAACAACAATGTTGGCAAAGGCAATGAAATGATACAGAGAAGTCTATTAACAGACTGCAATCATTTAAACCTTCATAAAGATTTTACATGTTGACAAAGCGGTAATTATTGAAGAAGCTATGTGTACAAGGTGAAGTACGTATTAGTGGCACAGGTTAGAAAGAAGTTCAGGTGCATACACTATCAGGCGTTAAATTGTTACACATCAGGCAGGTCATGCCACAACATGGGATCAAGCTCACGTATTTTCAAAACACAGCTGCCCCTCATTTGGATGTGGAGTGGTGTGCCATCTGTCTCCTGGGTTGCTTTGTCACTTGCAGTGACATTAATTCTATTCTTCACTATATTAAACAGGATTTATATAAAGTCATTAATATAAAGTGATATTTTGGTTTTATGTAAGCAACATACCTACTAGCTTCAATTATTTTTACCTTAATTTAATTCAACTGTTGAATTTTTAAGGTATAAAATAACATAAAAGCAAAAATGATTGTGAATGAGTCTACAAACATTCTAAATTCATTTTAACTGGAGTGCTCATTAAATGCTAACTGACTCATCTCTTGCTTCCTTTTTTTCACCTCTACAGAGTCAGTATGATGTCAAGTTTAAGGGTTCAATCTGTGGAGACAGATGGCTTAGCTTTAAATCCCAGCTTCAACATTTACCATTTGAATGAAGATATGCCTCAGTTTCCTTCTCTGTAAAACTGAGAATGAAAAGAGTACCACATCATATTATTCCTCTTATTATGGGTATCTAGTAAAGATTATGAAATACTTGGAGAGTTGCATGGCTAATAATATGAATGATATAAATGTTTACTATTATTTTTGTTTTCTGCCAAGATTCATATAAATTTGGAATACAAATAATTATATGATCAGTCTTCTCACAATCAATTTATAGCTTTCATATTTAAAAATAAAAACTACTCTCATCTTTCCTGAATTAAAGGAAATACACTGGGGAGAGAAGCTTTCATTTCTTTGAGAAAACATGAGTAATTCATTAAGTACATCAATTTTTATGTAATTTAGGAAAACTTGATAATAAATATAAAAAACAAAAAGCATGCTTAGGTAAATGCAAAGCTATTATTTTCAATATCATAATATACTACTTGTTATTTTAATTATGTATGAGGTTTTAAGGTTTTAAATGATGAGTTCATATTATATTTTAGTATTATTTTTCATAAATAAAAAGGTTACATATCCTAACTAGGGAATGAGTTCATTCAACTATGATTTATTTTGTTTAATATAATCTTAATAATACAGCATTATATTTCCCATTTTAAGTAATTGTTTTACATATAATCTACTGTTATTTAGCTAACATTTTATTTTGAATATATTAAGAATTCTCACATATGACTGTAGAGATAGTCCATTAAAATAAATATATTTTACAGAACTAGTTATCTGAGAATATCAATTATTTATTTATTGAGAGAGCATTCTAGTTCTCTCATAATGTGTTATAAACTACACAAATCTAGCTGTATCAGATTCTGCATGTCAGGAGTTCCCGAAAAGCCCAGGGGGTTGTCTCACACTTGTTACACAGTGCTTGGGATTTCAGCCCCAGACTCAAAAGAGCTGAGAGTGTCTCAGGTAACTGGGGGCAGGTGTCACCTGAGAGTTTCCTCACTCATGTATCTGATATCTGTGCTACCACAATATAGAAGCCAGCTCAATTAACTCAATTAAGATTATTGACTCTAATACCTAACTACTCCACGTGACTCAGTTTCTCAAAGTGTGCCAGTTGGATTCTGAGAGGAAGCCTCCTGAAAAGGATACCTGAAAAGTGAGGATTCTAAGTGACTAAGGGACTTCTCCTGACCTAGCTTTGAAAGCAAGCAGTGTGATTTCCACAACATTCTATTAATAATAAGAGAATCAGGAGGGCTGTACTAGGTGCTAGGGGGAAGGAATTTGAGTTCCTCACGTGATAAGGGAGTGGCAAAGTCACATGGCAAAAGAAACTGCATGATGGTTGATATGGGTGCAGTCATCTTTGGACAACTGGAACCTGCCACAGGGAGCTCAGTGACATAGATTATTAAGGAAATTTATGATAAGTATACAAAAATACTATGGTTAGTAAATATAAAGCATTTCACTCTATCTATAAGTAGAAAACCTTTTCCAAAGGATTCTTTTAAGAACTCAAAGTTATGCAACCTAAGGGTTATTCATGACATTAATTTAACTAAATGACATTGCTAAAACAGAAGCATCTATAAAGATATTTTAAGTGTAGTATTTCCAAAATAATGAATTAAGCTAGCATATTTTAAACTATTTTAATATTCAATGCATATTAATATATATGAATTATGATTATTCTAAAACCTTCTATTTAAATGAACATGATAGTATGAAAGCTCCCTGGAAACTTAAATTATGTAGGAGGGTAGATTTATAAACATGTTAATGTAATATGGAACAAGAAATACTTTAATTAAATGTGCCATGTAAGAACTTTGAGAAGAAAAAAATTAAAATTAGCAGACAACTATGACAAAAATGCATACTAATAAGTATAAATGGCTATTGCAGCTCAATGTATTTCATTGGCTTAAGTCAGTTATAAATAATATACATTTAAAAAGGATATGTACTTGCATTTAGGTATCGCAGATAAGTAGATGATACTGAGTAAATATAGGAAAGATTTTTTTTTCTTTTTTACAAAGACTGACAGTCAATACAAGCTTTGTATGAGATTTGGATCATTTGATATTATATTAAAGAAAAGCAAATAAAAAAACAGTTTTAGAGTGTCTACTTACTTGCTGCTAAGGATATAAAGCTGAATGATGTCAGTGTATATTTATATGAGATATGACATATTTATCAGAGATTAAGAGAACAAAACATGAATGTGCATTGGGCCCAACTCCTCCAATTTTGTCTCCTCAGGAAAAGTAAAGAGTAAAGTATGCATTTTAATTCATTTGCTTAGCAGCCAAAATTAAGATTCCTGAATGGTGAAAAGGAACTATGCTAGATAAATATTTTTCTTTTTATTAAGGTTCATATTTCATGTTTCTAAAATACACATATTTTCTAGATGATACTTTCCAAACAGCCATGCCCTGGATATGAACGTTTGAGAAACAGTGTCTACAATGTCAGTCAAATGTCCATATCACCACTAACGATACATCTTTTAAAATGATGTAATCTCTCAATTGTTATTTTCCTGTCCCATGGCACAATAAATATGTGCATTCAAAAAAGATTCTTGGGGAAAAAATAAAACCCTCAAGTCAAAACTTGTTTTAATTCTTCCTAATGGAGGTACTCTAAAAGCAATGGCAAATTTTTCTTAATTGTTTTTATGTAATACATTTATAATCATTAATCTGCTCTGGATACATTTCACAGGATCTTCTCTTTAAAAGTAGCAAATGGATCTCAGTGTCTAATATGGGCATTAATGATTGACTGGTACCATGCAACCCTGGGAAGGACTTTCCCAGTGCCATCTCATTAACCAGATGACCTCCAGACACTGTCAGTGCCTCCCCGCCAGGGTGATTGATCACCAGAGGACAGGGGTTAGTAACTCTCCCCCAGGTATTAATGTATAGCATCTTCACTTACCCTCCTCTCAGTCTTTTCCAGTAAAAGATTGATTTATTATGCAGCTTCAATGGGGATTTGTCAAACTCTTAATCAAGGAATCCTATATTGCCACAAGTAAATCAATGACACTTTCTGATAAAATGATTTTCATGGTACGTGAAAACTCTGTGTGCAGGTAGCACTTTGTAACATCAAAATATGTTCAATTATCAGTGAAGCAGAGATGGACCAATGGAAGGTAAAAAAAAAAAAAAAAAAAACAACAACACACCTATTCTCTGACAGATGCTATTGTAAAATAAAATGCTTTTTTGCTGTTTCCTGGGATGAATCAAAGCTCTGGGACATAGTGAAACAAAACAGAAGACAGAGGTGCAATGGCTAAGGAAGAAACATTAAAGATAATATTTAAAGTATGTATAAAGAAGATGATGTGGAAAGAAATTTGAGAGCCTGTTTTTGAATACCTGTCCTATTTAAATGCTAGAGACTCCAGAGATACAGCAACTAGCAGGTGTTTTGTTGATTTCTTGACCTACAATATGCTTGGAACTCAATGATCAATGGTATATCTTATGGCAATGACTAGTATTCTCATTATTTGCCAAACCATATACTAAATAATGTGGATTTTAAAACCTGTAAATAGTGCAAACTAAAGAAACCTAAGTCTCATTGCCAAGCAAAATAAATAGGCAAACCAAAAATTTTTCTGATACCTCTTTATTTCTATTACTTGCCTCTGAAAATAATTTTTAAAAATAAACTGTATTGTCTGCTTTGGGTTGAGCTGTATCCCACAAAAAGAAGATATGCTGAAGGCCTATTCCCCATTAACTCAGAAGGTGACCTTATTTGGAAATAGAGACTTTGCATAATTAACCACATTAAGAAGAGGTAATTGGGATAGACCCTAATCTAATCTGACTGGTGTCCCTATTAAAAAAAAAAAAAGGTGAGAGAGAGATTTAGACAGACATGTAGAGGGAGAAGATGATGTGAAGATGGCCCTCTGATGACAGAGGCAGAGATGGGACTGTTGTAGATGTAAGCCAAAGAACGCCAAGGACTGGTGGGTACCACCAGAAGCTAGGGAGAGATAAGGGAGGATACTACCTCCAGTTTCAGAGGGAGCTTGGTTCTGCCGTAACGTTGATTTCAGATTTCTAGCCTCTAAAACTGAGAGACACTCAATTCTTATGTTTTTGCTATGACAGTCCCAGCAGATGAATACCCTCTCTGTGCTGCGTGTACAGCCCAGCCATTGCCCAGGTTAAGGAAGACAGCTATTCATCTGGACTGCAAATACTATCTCCCAAGCCTGGGGAAATGAGAGACTCAGTGCGGTGAGTTAGAAGTTGGCATGGGCAGGACTGTCAGGGTGTGGGAACCAAGCAGATGGAACAAAGACCATAACTGTCTTTATAGGAAGAGAGTTGTCCTACCTTCATGATTATGGGCATTTTACAGGAAGGGTAGAGATTACTCTTTCTTTTTAGGTGTGATACAGTTTTAAAGATAGCATTAAATCTAGTAATTTTCTGAAATGCTTATTATTTTTAGAAAGCAAAACCAAATTTCATGTGATTAAGAAAGTGCTTCTAATATCCAATCACACAGGCAATGAGAGTTTCTTCACAAAGCCACCAATGAGAACATTAAAAAAATGATGATATTTATAAATCACCAGGGACCACACCAATTTTTATATGTTCAATATAATGTTCTTAACAATAATTCATTTGTTTAAAGAAATCAAGTATGACAAGACAGCAGGGAGAAAGCTCAGTAGTATGAGAACATATTCTCACCTCAAGGCTTGTCATTACCTTATTACTAAGACCTATGCTTCAAAGGCTAAACACTACATATTAATTAGAAAGTACCATTTTCATTGTGATGAATATTTCATTGTAATGTTTCTTTAAAAAGTCTCACTATCTTAGAAGACAAATTTGTCTCTGAGGAACTGCAAGGATGTTTGAGAATGACTTGGAGGTTTCCTTTCCTTAAATGTCTTTTTTTTAATTATATTTTATTGATTATGCTATTACAGTTGTTCCATTTTCCCCCCTTCATTCCCCTCCACCCTGCACACCCCCTCCCAACCACATTCCCCCCTTTAGTTCATGCCTATGTGTCATAAGTTCTTTAGCTTCTACATTTCCCACACTATTCTTGCCCTCCCCCTATCTGTTTTCTACCTACCATCTATGCTACTCATTCTATGTACCTTGTCCCCCTCTCTCCTCTTCCCATTCCCCTATTGCTAACCCTCCATGTGATCTCCATTTCTGTGTTTCTGCTCCTGTTGTAGTGGTTTGCTTAGTTTGCTTTTGTTTTAGGTCTGGTTGTTAATACCTGTGAGTTTGCTGTCTTTTTACTGTTCATATTTTTTATCTTCTTTTTCTTAGATAAGTCCCTTTAACATTTCATATAATAAGGGCTTGGTGATGATGAACTCCTTTAACTTGACCTTATCTGAGAAGCACTTTATCTTCCCTTCCATTCTAAATGA